>OZ024802.1:21223296-21450309 GCA_964017045.1 Omphiscola glabra
AGTAATTTTAGATGATGAAACAATCGAACAGATCGATGGAGAGATTACTGAAATTAATGTAGGAGGTCTTGATGGTGATCTTTCAGTTGAAGAGATATCTGAAACAGACGAATAAAATACGTCACGGGAGCACATCATGAAACCGGTCGGCCACGGTGGCCATCACCTTCAAGGACTCCGTGCAAACACGTCTGCTTCGTCGTGTACACGGCCTCAAGACTACGGGTACGCCCATAAAGTACATCACACTCCGGAGTGGGGGAGGGGAGGGGGGTTAGGAAAGTGTGACAGCTTGCTGCGTTGCGTCATCCATTATATATGTATATTTTAAATATTCATTTAAAAACTGAAATGGACAGCGATGTCCATGCGGGGATGTATTTATTCTGACAGAAGATGTCACTTTTATAGATTTAATTGTTCAGTAGTGAAGTGTGTTTTAGATTAAATTTTAATTCGTTTCTAATTTTTTAAAGAAGGTTTTAATTCGAAATTGTGGTGTACTTAAGTATGTTTGTGTGTCTGTGATTTGTGACAGATTGTGACCGGGGATTTTAAAAAAAAAGGGGGGGGGGTAAATAGTGTCCAAAAATAACTTGTCGTACTTTATGCGTGGGTTGACTGGTACTCGGACAGGTGGGTTTTTTTCGAAATTTTTGACAGCCCTATTTCCATTCCACAATGTCAACTCCAGCTTGTGGCGTCATCATGCAGATACCATACGAATGAAGCAGACCTTTAGCAAGGGTTGGAGATTACGTTTGAAACTTTCTTCCTCTGGCTTTTTAAACAAAAAAAGTTGTATCATCTTCAGCATTTTCTGTACACAATCCTAATTGTAATCCCCACCTTAGTGACCCGTAATAAGATATTTACAACGCAACCCCTCTCTAAACCAGCCGAAGACGTGATCAGGGTGAAATCACCGAAAAAGATGGGACGAAAATAGTCATGTGGGCGGTTTAAGGGAAAGCGGTTGTTTTGTGAGCACACGATGAAACAGAGAACGGTCAACTGTCTCCACAGTCAGCTTTAGGTCAGTGACCACATCTGGCGGTCAGGCAATTCACTGATTTACAGCCATGTCCCCAGTTGGATACATTGGTCATGTGCGTGGTATATTTAAGAAATTCGCATTCTTATCACTCATGTCATTTTTATACATAATGTCATAAGTTTGGTGCACCACCAGACTGCAAAAGACTGTCACAGGTTTGGGGCACCAACAGACTGTCACAAGTTTGGGGCACCAACTGACTGTCACAAGTGTGGGGCACCACCAGACTGTCACACGTTTGGGGCACCCCGCTCTACATAGGACAATTTGTCATTAATTCGAACCTTTTTCATTATTATTGTCAGTCAACAAACAGAAATATCTTATCACAATTTGTTATAAGAGCAGACGGACAACAAATAAGATAAAAACAAGTGGCATGTTATTTCTATGAGGAACTTGGTTAAGACGTGTCATGGCAGTGGATATAACGATTTGTCCCAAGGCATTGACACACCACTTGAAGCCAATTTTGAAAAAGAAGCCATAGAAAGACTATACAAGACCCAGTTTATCACAATGAAGGCGGGAATCAGGGTAAAGACTTTACAAGACCCAGTTTATCACAATGAAGGCAGGAATCAGGGGAAAGATTGTACAAGACCCAGTTTATCACAATGAAGGCAGGAATCAGGGGAAAGATTGTACAAGACCCAGTTTATCACAATGAAGGCGGGAATCAGGGGAAAGATTGTACAAGACCCAGTTTATCACAATGAAGGCAGGAATCAGGGGAAAGATTGTACAAGACCCAGTTTATCACAATGAAGGCGGGAATCAGGGGAAAGATTGTACAAGACCCAGTTTATCACAATGAAGGCAGGAATCAGGGGAAAGATTGTACAAGACCCAGTTTATCACAATGAAGGCAGGAATCAGGGGAAAGATTGTACAAGACCCAGTTTATCACAATGAAGGCAGGAATCAGGGGAAAGATTGTACAAGACCCAGTTTATCACAATGAAGGCAGGAATCAGGGGAAAGATTGTACAAGACCCAGTTTATCACAATGAAGGCGGGAATCAGATAACGGCAACATTCCAAGGACATTCTGATTGCCGAATTTTTCCATGAAGGATTTATTGCTGGAAAAATGTGCAGGACTTGATTGTTCAAAAACAGATTCAGGAAATATTGGCATGTCGCCATGCTAAGAATAAATGTGATGGATGCATCTTTATCTTACATCTTCTGTGAATGTGATGAATGCCGTATTTTAACGTACATAGACATGCTTGTTATGGATTCCAGCTTTACTTACACATTATGTGTATGGGATGATGCATCTTTATTTTACGAATACTGTGTATGGGATGGATGCATCTTTAACTTACATATTGTGTGTAAGTTATTATGTATGCCATTATTATCTTTTAATTCTGTCTCCGCCGACGGCTGTTTTTAATTCATATTTTATATTTAGATCATTAAATTTAATTGAAACTTTTTTTTCGAATGTTTCACATTCCTAGTTTTGATGACCACGTTACATCTATTGTGATAGTCTTGCCTGGTCACTGGTGAAAAGTCTCATTACTACTGTGTACCATGTATCATTTAAAAAAAAGGTTACATATGTAGCTTATGACGCATAGCTTTAGTTTCGAAATGAGGAGGTATACAAATTGTTGTCACAAGTATGATTCCTGAAAATAACAGTTCTGTGTTTTGGTTATTTCCCGGTGTCGTATGACAAGAACTGCGTCCGCAGTAATTTCTTACGATTCAGGCGTCTTCTTAATCCTTTTATAATTCAGAATATGATTACACCAGACACTTGTCTTTAGCTGGCTTCCACTTCCACGTTTCCTACCAGTTTCTGATTCTGCCGAACAAAATTCGGCCATTAATTTCCCCTTTGCCTTCTGTCTAGGATATCACAGAGTAGGGAAGTTTGTGTGTGTGTGTAAACAACCACCCCCCCCCCCCCATTTGTGAACTCTGGTTTATCACCAGGACAACATCTGTGCGATGATGCCTTCTTTCATTGCTCACCATTCCCTAGTTTGTCCATCTTTCTTCATTCACTGTTTTGTCCATCTTTCTTCATTCCCTTTTTAGTCCATCTTTCTCCATTCTCTGTTTAGTCTATCTTTCTCAATTCCATTTTTTGTCCATCTTTCTTCATTCCCTTTTTTGTCCATCTTTCTTCATTCACTGTTTTGTCCTTTTTTCTCCATTCCCTTTTTGTCCATCTATCTTCATTCACTGTTTTGTCCATCTTTCTTTGTTCATCCCTCTCGTACACGCCGCGTCCAGTGTTTCATCATCATTTATTCAAAGATGGCTGCTGGCAGCCGTCAAATCTCTCACAATGGGCCTGATACGTTTATATAATATATTCCTCGTCAATAATTATAACGGCTAAATATTACAAGCCAAAGGTAACACAAGGCGATTGAACAGTTATCTCTTTGTATAGAAACTAAGACTGAGCGGGTGCAGATTTTTTTTACACCCGGTCCGGGTATTTTGAGACAGTACCCGGCGGGTCCGAGTCCGGGTGTTAGAAAGTAAGGTTATCTGTTCTGATTTTCACAAATCCTACCAATGGAGAAAAGTTAAAAGTGCATTCATAGCACCGAAGTGACCAGGATGGCGTCAAAGCTGGTGGATTCAAAACACCAATCGCTGAATAATATAATCTAAACCCAGCGGTTCTCAAACTTTTAATCGACGCGAATCGTTTATAACATTTGCCTGGTTGTGGCGACACGCAAACAGAATTATACCTGGACATTGAGAAACATGTGTTGAGAAGAGTGGAGGGAAGCAGAAATGGGGGCAAGAAGGGCGGAGGCTTCTGTAGAAGGGGGCTCTGTAATTCAATCTCCAGAAATATGTTGATAAATTCAAAAAGTATAGTTTGGCGAGGAAGCTGCCAATTTATGCCAAAAAAATAATAATAAAAATAATATATATATAAATAATTTAATAAAAAAATGAAAAGAAACTGCCAAAATATTTATATTAAATTAGCTGCTGACAGCTACCGTATTTTAAGGACTATAAGACGCACGTTTTTCTTCGAAAAACTGCCTCCGAAATTCAGGTGCGTCTAATACTCAAAATTAATATAAAAATGGTAAGGGTAGTAAGGGTGTAGAATTAATAAGAAAAGAGACCGATCTTTGTTAATAATATTAATGTCAATATGAAAAGCCAAAATAAACAAATCAATAAAACAATTATTTTTGGACACTATATAAAGGGTTTAACACATGGCTAATTTATGGGATTCGGTAAAAATGGTTTGGCTTGGGGCTAATTTATGGGATTCGGTAAAAATGGTTTGGCTTGGGGCTAATTTATGGGATTCAGTAAAAATGGTTTGGCTTGGGGCTAATTTATGGGATTCGGTAAAAATGGTTTGGCTTAGGACTAATTTATGGGATTCTGTAAAAATAGTTTGGCTTAGGGCAAATTTATGGGATTCTGTAAAAATGGATTTGGCTTAGGGCTAATTTATGGGATTCTGTAAAAATGGTTTGGCTTAGGGCTAATTTATGGGATTCTGTAAAAATGGTTTGGCTTAGGGCTAATTTATGGGATTCTGTAAAAATGGTTTGGCTTAGGGCTAATTTAAGAAGCTCTCACTCGTGGAAGAAGGTGTTAAGAGTCCAGGCACCAGAGCGCATGGGGTGTAAGTAAGTCCTAGCGTTGCTAACCCCCCAAGATCACCTGATCATATTATAGAAATATTGGATGAGTTCATTTATATTTCACGACCTCCAACTTCCTGGACTATGCGGTCAGTTATTCAAATTGACTTACAAGCAGCGCAGATTTAAGTAAGGAATTCGGGCCATGGAACGTTTCGTCTTTCGTACGATAACTGAATACACTTCTCAACGAATTTATCCAAAATAGTGTCAACGTGGTCAACGAATTATTGGAAACTGCTCACATTATGTCCAGAGTTTGAAGTTTGAAAATTTGACCGGATCTGTTGTCATCGGCAACGAGTTTATGTGAAAAGTTTTAGCTGGATAGGTTGACGGGAAGTGGGCCAATTGACCGCCCGAAGATTTCACCAGCCAGCCACGAACTAAAGCGAAGTTAATGTAAAGGATTTAAAAATGGGATTTTTTCATATCAGTCATCCATGTAGTTCTTCGCGGAAAAAAGTTAACTATCTGAAGTCGGGACATAAAGTTTCCATAACAGTTAGATGTCACAGGGCGGAATTGAAATGAGTCGGCATATTAAAATTCCTTTTGCAGCAATTATCGAGCCACCAAATGTCGCATAAGAGATGGAATCGGTGGGCCGTCGAGCGTGAGCTCTTAATGCCCCCCCCCCCGGCGCTCCCCCACACAAACCAGAGCACTGAAGGACTTAACCCGACTCCAGCCCGTGCGGGAGGGCGCCGGGAACCTCCCCCTTGACCTAGGGGAGGCCCGGTCGACCGAGGACGCTGCGTTTAAAGCGTCCGCAGTTAACTCTCTGTGGGTCAGGGCGGCTTTGCTTCCACTCCGGTGGTTTGGTGTTGCGTTACCAACCCCCACCGCCCAAGGAGTCTTTCGGTCGGGACGTTGGTAGTGGCGGGACGAAACGGTTGCCTAGGGGCGGCTTTCTCACGGCCGCGTAGTTAAAATCATCGGCATGGGTTTTTGAGGGCCACCCAAGCCTCATACCCATTAACAGCAACTAGTAATCATGTTAGTGGCAGCTCCCGTTGCGTTGGGAGTCATGCGTTTGGCCGGGGTTTTTTAGCTTCGGGTGGACAAGTCCCCCCTACTAGTCCGCCACGCCGCGAAGAGGCAAAACCCCATGTGGACGCCCCCGAATTTCTTCGAGGACGCGGTCGCTTACGCAACCCAGTTATCGAGCCACCACTACACCCCACCACTACACCCAACCATTACACCACACTAGACCACACCACTACATTTCACAACTTCACCCAAACACGACACCCCACCCTTGCACCCCCACCGCTTCACCCCACCATTACACACACCCAGCCCCTGCACCCCATCAATTCAACCCCCATTACATCCTACCACTTTAAACCACCATTACACCTTACCACATCACCCCAACATTACACCCCACCACTGCATCCCACCTCTACACCCCACCATTTACCTCCCCCCCAATAACGTCCCAAACTTAAACACACCAATCAAGGACAGATTTACCATCACCGACCCACCCCCCCTCTACAAACGCAAGCAGACGATTTGACTCACCCACCAATTGAGGACGTAGTCTCGGGTGAAGGCGCGTGACGACGGTTAGTTCTCGTGTAGTTCGCCCTCACGAGACGATACTACGACTTTCCCCCATGATGGTTACGCTTCTTGGTTTTATACTTTGGAAGATAGCAAACCTAGCCCATAAAGAAACAAAGAAAGTTTAACCCACTAAAGATATACCGGCTTCAAAACAGTCCTATTTTTTTTCCTTCCACTGGTTGCCACCATAGTAGCGTACTGTCATGGAACAGGCGCTGTAAGCAGAGTGGAAGGCTTGTCGGGGAGATTTAGGAGGTTGGTGTGGTTGGTAGAGTGGAGTAAAATATTTAAATTATATTACTTTTTTTATGGGTGTGGGGGAAGGGTAGTCGAAGGGGGAATACAGAAATAGCAAATAACCATGCGCTATAAAAGCTGGACGAAGATACTCCCACCCCACCAGTAAACATTGTAGTAACGCCACTGTTTAACACGATACTCTCTCTAGAAAACTTCAAGAGCATAAACTCTGTACACATTTCACTAACATAAACTCTGTGAACTTCACTAACATAAATTCTGTGAACTTCACTAACGTAAACTCTGTGAACACTTCACAAACATAAACTCTGTGAACACTTCACTAACATAAATTCTGTGAACAGTTCACTATCATAAACTCTGTGAACAGTTCCCCAACATAAACTCTGTGAACAGTTTACCAACATAAACTCTGTGAACAGTTCCCCAATATAAACTCTGTGAACAGTTCCCCAACATAAACTCTGTGAACAGTTCATTACCATAAACTCTTGTTTCTCCCAAGTTCCGCCTGTAGCGTCCATTAAATAAAATCACCGTGTTCGCTTTCAATTGAAATGACTTAAAAGCTACCTCATAGACTTAACCAACCTTCCAGTGACCAATTTGACTTTAGATCTCACAAGAGTAATGTCCGTGTTGAAAGTGACACGGTTGTAATGACACGACCTTAACCCAAGAGGATGATTGTTTTTTTTCTTCTTGTCTTTAATTCTAAGGCAGTGTTTCACGTGTAACATGAGGGTTACGGGAAGAGTTTGGTGGGGGTACGGGAAGAGTTTGGTGGGTGTACGGGAAGAGTTTGGTGGTGGTACGGGAAGAGTTTGGTGGGGGTACGGGAAGAGTTTGGTGGTGGTACGGGAAGAGTTTGGTAGTGGTACGGGAAGAGCTTGGTGGTGGTACGGGAAGAGTTTGGTGGTGGTACGGGAAGAGCTTGGTGGTGGTACGGGAAGAGCTTGGTGTGGTTACGGGAAGAGCTTGGTGGTGGTGCGCGCTGCAAATGAAAAAATAAATATATTTTATTGCTATTAAAGTATATGCATTTTTTTAACCAGGGGTACTCAGTGTTAACAAAATTTTAGACAGGGGTACACAGATCTCGAAAGTTTTGGAAACACTGCCGTAGGAAAATGATAGCACATGCCTTCCACAATAAACGATGCCTTAGGACAGTGGTCGGGAAACTCATTAGTCAAAAGAGCCAAAAATCAGCAGCAAGACGATTTAAAAAATTTTTTAGAGCCAAATTACTTTTCGAGGACCTGTCAAGAGCCATGTTTTTCGGAGTCGGTTTAAACTAGCTACTAAAAATTAAATACAGCCGGATATAATGATAATAATTTTATTTATTGACCAAAAAATTAAACATTAAATTAAAGGTATAATATTTATAAATGAGCTAGGCTGAACGTAACGCCAAAGATCAGACAATATTTAAATACGTTCGGATTCTTAAAAACAATCATAGTTATTTTCTATTATTTTACGGAAATCGAATAAATTTAAATGCGCAAAAAATATTATTGGTGTTGACAAAACATGTGTATTTTTTTACATAAGTAAACCCATGAATATCAAAACCCAATCATTTTACACACTTGAAAATATAATTTTGAAAAATGGAAATGGGTTAATATTTTCTTTTCAAATTTAAAAAAAAATAGATAGATTTTTTTTACTTTGCAAAAAGTAAAGTGGGTGTGTATTTTATGAGATTAACAACTTATTTGTTTTAAAGACACTCAAGTCTGTTATAGACGTAAAAAAAACGGTTGCGAGCTTCGCTTCTTATTTAGATCAAATAATTCTTTGTTTTAGGATTTTCCGATAATGTATAATTAAAAAAACAAGGGGGAACATTGTTTACATTTTTTAGGAAGATTTCAATTTATAAAATTCCGTTAATATACAATACATTTATATCATATATAGAATTTTTGTTATAAATTTAAGATTATGTTTTCTCAATTTTTAGAGAACAAAAATGTAGTTCAAGGGCACGAAAAAAGGTAGGGGGGGGGGGGTAGGCCGAACATTTTACAATTTAAAAGCACATGACATCTAAATTATTTCTCTAGCGTAGAAATTGTCCCACAATTAGCTTATTTAGTGACAATAATGATGTAACTAGTGATAATTTAGATTTGGTAATTTAAGGTCATGTTTAGAGGGGAAAAAGTGTAGTTTAGAGGCGTGAAAAGGGGTAGTGTATGCGCATAATACATAGCAGAAAAATACCTCTCAAAACTTAATGTTAGAAACGTAAATATCATTAAATCGATACTTCTTATTAAAGTAAGGAATTGTGATGAGTTTTTGCAAGAGCAGGTAGAAATTATCGCCAAGGACCTACCAATATTATGCCGATGAAATCGTGTCATATAGTCGAGTCATAAATATAATCTTATTGACAAAAATACAAAACACGCATTTAATGTGAACTATGACCTTGCATTTCCTTGGAAAGCTTTGGTACGTCTGGTTTGTATGTCGTTTTTAATTTCAATCAGGGTTCCAGATTCTCATCGGTAAGACGATTTCTCAATTTACTCTTCATGAGGTTCATGCTTGAAAATGATTGTTCACATGACGAGACAAAGAGCCACACTCAGGTCGTTAAATAGCCGCATGCGGCTCTCGAGCCGCGATTTGCCAACTACTGCCTTAGGACAATGATAGCACACACCTTTAACAATCAATGATGCCTTAGGACAATGATAGCAAACGCCTATAACAATTTATGATGCCCTAAGACTATGATAGCACACGATTATAACAATCAATGATGCCCTTTGTATAGGACACGTTGTCCTGTCATGTCGTTACAGACATATTGGTACAGGCATGATGTCATTGGTTGGGATCCAATGCTGACGTCCGAATTGATGTGAAGTCGTTTTTTTTTTAGAATGTCTATGTGAGAGATATAAAAATGTGGTTAAAGTTACAGCGCCCTGTTTTAGACAAAATATCCCATAGCTGGAATCTATTACATTTTACCGACTCTACAAGCAGGGGGAATTAACCCGATTTAAATATATAAAAGTAAAAGTAGAGCTCGATGTGGGGGAATCGTTAAAATGCTCCCGTATAATTATTGCTCGCACAATCCCCGGTTCGGATGTCATTGGAATTTTTCCGGAATGAATGATATAATTATTCCTTTGTGTCAGCCCAAAATATCCACACGAGTAGATAACTCATCGAGCTACTTTGTTGTGTTGTTCTATTACACCCCCCCCCCCACACACACATACACACTAATAAAAATTCCTGCCGCTCCTTAGAAGTAGATACAAAAACTAGGAACAGATAACGCAACGAAGTTAATTTCAGGATGAAACAAACAAAAAAGTGTTGGCTTTTTGGGGAAAGGGGGGGGGGGCAGGAAGCGAGGCCATAATTGTGACGTAGAGAGGGTTTGAGTGATCTCAAAGGATTTGTGTACGTGGAGCTGATCGGTCGAGATCACGTGATTTGAACCGTTGCAATGCACCATGTCATCGTACCGTACAAAACGTTGTCATTAATGTTAGCACAGCCAGACTGGGATAAATAGGACATAAAGGAGACAAGGAACGAGAGAGAGACACAGAGAGAGACACAGAGAGAGAGAGACATTCAGGGATAGAGAGACAGAGAGAGAGACACAGACATAGAGCGAGACCGAGAGGCAGAGCGATAGAGAGCGACAGAGCGAGAGAGAGCGAGTGAGAGGGAGAGATAGACAGACAGAGCGAGAGAGATTGACAGGGTGATAGAGGGAGACACACAGATAGAGGGAGAGAGACAGATTGACAGAGTGATACAGGGAGAGACACAGATAGAGGGAGAGACACAGAGAGAGTGAGAGAGACAGACAGAGATAGAGAGAGAGAGAGAGAGAGAGACTGTGTATTCTATAATTCATGACGAATTGACCTGTACGCCTACAGCTTAATGCAGATACATAATATTCGAGTTGTGTTCATTAATATAAATCAGTGCTCTTCGGACCTTTGAACTTCTATAGATACAATGAATGAACACAATCTGTTTGTGAATGAACACAATCTTTTTGTGAATGAACACAATCCGTTTGTGAATGAACACAATCCGTTTGTGAATGAACACAATCTGTTTGTGAATGAACACAATCTGTTTGTGAATGAACACAATCTGTTTGTGAATGAACACAATCTTTTTGTGAATGAACACAATCCGTTTGTGAATGAACACAATCCGTTTGTGAATGAACACAATCTGTTTGTGAATGAACACAATCTGTTTGTGAATGAACACAATCTGTTTGTGAATGAACACAATCTGTTTGTGAATGAACACAATCTGTTTGTGAATGTATCGTATCCATTAACGTCACGATTCCGACGAGGATGGCGTGTTCAGGAGGGCTTCGGCCACTCGCATGCTAATAACGTAATTTGTTAAGACACAAATTGTCTGTAATTAAGCATTTCTAATCTTCACTATTTGGAGAGGTCTTTCCCGCTCATCAAAGGTTATCTCCAACTTATTTGGATTCTTATAAAGTGCGTTACTTGTATGCATGTTTCGTCAAACTTTCAGCCCCACCCCCATTGTTCGATATGACATTTTATAAAGTATTTATACGAAAAACGTTTTTTTAGGGGCTGTTTAATTTCTCGGCTCTGTTGTTTTGCTGTTTCATGTTCTGTGTGCGCCTTCCCCCCCCCCCCACACCCCCTCGGTTATGATGTTTTACTGCTGGAAGGCGCTGCCCCCGAGAACTGCATTAAGGTAATAAGTTATACCTGGTACCAATGATACAACTGGGGGACCATTGATAAGTCTATATTTTTTATAGCTTCTATCTCCATAAAAATGGGGAAGGATTTTTTTTTTGGGGGGGGGGGGGGGAGTGGGATAGGATTTGTGTTTCCAAATTTAACCTCTTTTTATCATTGTCAGTCCCAGCCATGTATTCGAGTACGTATTCGGACTTGTTCAAATAGAATCGTACCCATCATTAATATTTCGTATCCTGCTCTAAATGGAATGTAAAAAAATATATATTTTCGTCGCTGTCATACATTCAGTTTTTATCCGTCATTAAAAAAATTAAAAGAAAACAACAACAACATATTCCTTGCTGTCGCCCCGCATGAAGAGTTCCATTTCCAGTAATCGATCAGTGTGTGTCCGACCCCGCAGCCCGAGTCAAGCGTAACTCTAAGATGATCATACACAGAAAACAACAACTTTCTCCGGAAAGACGTCATCGCATGAATTGTTCACCTAAGCACGCGCACAAACTCATGTACAGACACACCCTCACATTCTCACACATACATACACAGACACACACACACATATAAATGAAATATGCTACATCATAGTCAAAACTATAGGCCTGAATTTGCATAATCATCCGATGTTGTAACTAATGTGAAGGTCACATGTATATTTTGCTCAGGGCCAACAGCTTGCATGACGTACATTTAACAAACAGCTCTAGTTCTTTGTCTTTTACAACGTGAGAGCAATTGATTTTTTAACAGGGAATTCCCGAATTACCAACAACGATATTGATAAAACAATAATATTAAATGACACTAATAATAATAACAACAATAACAACACTAATAATAAACATTAATAAAAGGTTATAACAAAAGTGGTAAATAGGACAGAGACGTAAAGCAAAAAAATATAATGCTCTAAAGATGGGTGATAATGCATAAATTTTGATTCACTAAATGTGTCCGCCATAACAGAACCTCTTCTTTAATTGGCTATGTTTAAGAAGAACTTAGCACCGCTGATGACGTATTTAGACTCCCTGGCTGAAGTAAAGCCGACTCCGACCATGGATTCTGCATTACAAAGTCAATGCCGTTCATTTTGGGAATTGACTTCACAATAATGAACGTGGGGGAATAATTCATCGTGTCCTCTGCATGATAATGTTAACAACTCTTAACCTGCATGTTGCGCTCTTAGTTACATATAAAACATTTGGTTCAGTAGTCTTTAGGTCGCCAGATACGTCTGTGACAGGGTTCTGTACTGCAAGATACGTTTGTCACAGGGCTCTGTACTGCAAGATACGTTTGTGACAGGGTTCTGTACTGCAAGATATGTTTGTGACAGGGCTCTGTACTGCAAGATACGTCTGTGACAGGGCTCTGTACTGCAAGATACGTCTGTGACAGGGTTCTGTACTGCAAGATACGTCTGTGACAGGGTTCTGTACTGCAAGATACGTACGTGACGATGATGTTTAATCGTCTTTATCTTTTTAAAAATTTTCTGCAAACATTTTTCACCTATTGGGGTGTCCTCACTGTCCTGGGGTGTCCTCACTGTCCTTGGGTGGATTGGGGTGTCCTCGCTGTCCTGGGGGTGGACTGGGTTGTCCTCGCTGTCCTGGGGGTGGACTGGGGTGTCCTCGCTGTCCTGGTGGAGAACTGGGGTGTCCATGCTGTCTTGAGGGAAGACTGGAGTGTCCTCGCTGTCGTGGGGGTTGCAAGGGGAGAGAAGCCCGTGAAAAGTTAAATTAATGGAATCAATTTTTATTGTATCTGTGATTGATGAGTATAAGAGTTGTCTTTCCTTTCAAATCTCCTTTTACTTCCCCTAACTGAAATAGAGGGCCGCTGTGCCATAATTAAAGAGGCGGTACGCCCCATTTATAGCGAATGTCACAGGCTAAATGACTCCGCCCACTCATGGCTTTCTCCCGAGGAGGAAAAATCGGCAACCACTAAGGGGACTTTACTCATACATCAGTCCTCAAAATATACCTCAAAGACAGATTTTTGATCCCTTGATGTTTTCAAAACGCTGCTATTATTCTATATTGCTGGCGTGGGGTTGAAAGGTCAAGAAACCGGAAATAACCCTCCGTTCGATCTGAGCCGGCCAAAGAAGAGAATTCAACTGTAAGAAAATCGGTCTTTTTGACAGACTTTATTTGCTTATTGCGTAAAACTATTAGTCAAAGAGCGCCCGGAAGTGGGCTCATAATCCTGCTTTGTGATTGGTTTGAAAATAGCAGCCCTGCAATTATTGGCCGGTCTTTCATTTCCGGCAACGTTCACGTGAAATTTGGATCAATTTTGAGAAAATGTTAACACACATTTAACAAAGTCATGTGCTTTTATCTTGGCCCATTCCAGGGACACACAATACCGAAAGTTAACTACAGGTCTGGACATTGTGTTTAAAATGTCCTGTGATCAAAAGTAAAAGCTTGCCCCAATCAGCTGTGCATTTCCTAAATAAGAGTACTAAAATATATTTCCAGCGAAAGTACGACGGAGTGATTATCTCATCCATAATGGATCTCTCATCAAAAACAGATCTCCATTCAGAGTGGATGTACCATCCAGAGTGCATCTCTCATACAGAGTGGATCTCTCAGAGAATCCATCTCCTATCCAAAGTGGTACCTTAAGCATCAGCGAAAATTGTGTGGTTGCTGCCTTCATAATCGTTGCCAGTGGAGGGTGGTAGGGGGTGCACTTGCAAGTCTGCCTACATCCATATCAGCTCTAGTCTTGTCCCATAATAATCATCTGTCTCAGATTGTTTGCACCAATCTGGTGTGAGTCCTGACTACGCCCTTGACTTGCCGAATCTCCACCCAACCACCGATCGAGAGATAAAATTAACGAGCGATATAACTTTTGGTTTCTGTGGATTTTTTCACCGGATGCTTGTGAATAAAGAAAGTAGCTTAATGTGAACTCAATGCGTATACATTTATAGCTACTGCGGTTGAGTGGTCGAATGGGTCAAATAGAACTTTCGAGTGTTATAAGACAAAGACATTTCTGTTTGACAACAAAGACTTTTTCGTGTTATTAGACAAGGGCATTTTGGTTAGGCAATAATATTTCTGTTGGACAACACGGATATTTCTGTTGGAAAAATATATGTTTGTCGGAAAAAGACATTTTTCTTTATGTCGGACAAATGCATTTCTCTTTGGCAGAGATATTTCTGTTTGGCAAATGCATTTATTTTTGGCGGAGATATTTCTGTTTGGCAGAGAAATTTCTGTTTGGCAAATGCATTTATTTTTGGCAGATATATTTCTGTTTGGCAAATGCATTTATTTTTGACAGAGATATTTCTGCTTGGCTAATGCATTTATTTTTGGCAGAGATATTTCTGTTTGGCAGAGATATTTCTGTTTGGCAGAGATATTTCTGTTTGGCAGAGATATTTCTGTTTGGCAGAGATATTTCTGTTTGGCAGAGATATTTCTGTTTGGCAAATGCATTTATTTTTGGCAGATATATTTCTGTTTGGCAAAGACATTTATTTTTGGCAGAGATATTTCTGTTTGGCAAATGCATTGCAAGTTTATATCAAAACGATGTAGCCTTATTTTGATTCAGCTGTGAATTTTTTAAATAGCTCATCAACAGTCGGCAACTCACCAATTCACAGCAACTCACCAATAGACAGTAACTCACAAACAGACAGCAACTCTCCAACAGACAGCAACTCACCAATAGACAGTAACTTACTAACAGACAGCAACTCTCCAACAGACAGCAACTCACCAATAGACAGTAACTCACTAACAGACAGCAACTCTCCAACAGACAGCAACTCACCAATAGACAGTAACTCACTAACAGACAGCAACTCTCCAACAGACAGCAACTCACCAATAGACAGCCACTCACAAATGAGAAGACAGTAACTGACCAATGTACAGCAACTCACCAATAGACAGTAACTCACTAACAGACAGCAACTCTCCAACAGACAGCAACTCACCAATGGACAGCAACTCACCAGTTGACAGCAATTCAGATATAGAAAGCAACTCACCAATAGACAGCAATTTTAACATGGCTCCATATGTCGGAATCTGAGTCTCATATCCAGACTAAAGGTAAAGGTCATTAACCCGACCTTTCGACTCCCAGTCCCGCTTTAAAGAATATCGCGAAGAAGGAAAAAACTGTCTCATTCTAAATGTAACAATTTCCCCATAACTATTATAGTATAGTCTCTTTCACGATGGCTCAAAATATTTTATTTTTTATTTTTTTATCTGAAGTCTGTGTGTTAATGTAATCGTCTATCAACAAGACTCACAGCAGTCGCACGACCCACGATGCCATTGTTAGCAAAGGAAGCCATAATTCCTAACGGCCGTGTTGTATTCCAAGAGCAGGTTGAATCAATAAAAAAAATGGCAGCGTTTGGTAACGGTGGTTCATGTTGTTGTGATTTAGTTTTTTGTGTTTTGTTGTTGTTTTTAAATAAAAAGGTCATTACCATAAAAGGAACGGAAACGAGTAGTCAAGAGTCTTCTTTGAACTCTCGGTTTACGCTCGGAAATTAAAATTTTGGCTTAAGTGGAATTTATGGGTTGTGACCGACCAGGAATGTGAAGACTCATGTCGTCAATAGGGGTCTCATCTTGGCGAGGTAGGGTCTCGTTTTTTGTTTTTTTTTTTGGAATTGGAGTCTCCTTTTTTTGGACTTTTGGAGTCTCAATTCTGAGTCGTAGAGACTTATGTCAGAGCCGTAGAGCTTTCAGCCTTCGTTATCTTACGTCACGCATGGCAACACTTTCACTATTTTTCCCGTCAGGTGAAGGTGCTTTGTCTTTTGAGGTTATTTACGGTAAAATAAACTTATTTTTTTTCAATGTCATAATGAAAACTCATAACGGCTTTGACCAGAGGTCGGGAATAGCGTATTAATATGGAATGGATAGTTAATAAAACGTTTGAATAGAGTCGCAACTGCGTCAGGTAAGAACGGGACACGCAGAATAGATGGCTGAATCACTGAGTGCTGCAAACAATCCATTACCGCAACACATCTCCTACAAGCCTGGTCAGCACTTGGAGAAACGAGAGGCTCTTATGCTTCAGAGTATGTGCAGTTGAACACCCGTGCTTCATTATGTATATTCTACAAACCCCGTAATATTAACCTGCGACCAGGCCGTAATGTATTGAGACTAAATCGTGTTTTATTTGAAGTAATTGCACGATTTTCAAGAATATCTAAAGGCCCTTAAAGTTTAAGGCTTTCAAGTCCCTAGGCTTAAGAACCATCGATCTAAATAAATTAAGGTGTAAAAAAAATGTTTATAAAAAATTAGTTAACATTGCTGTTTGAGAGAGAACGATATCCTGGTCTTCCATTAAAACCCCCACCCACCTCCCCACATTTTTATATCCTCCTGTCACCAGTCGATGCACATCTTAAAATCTCTTCCCCACCCGGCCCCATTTTTTCTATCTCCAGATTGCATAACGAGTAATTAACTTCTGCGCCCCATTCAATCGCAATCGGTGCCGTTAATACACTGACAGCTCTGGACAGAGATCGTCTGGTTACATAAAGCTTAAAAGGGGGCGGGATCCCTGTAAGCCCCCCCCCCCCCCGTCTCCCCACCCTCGCTTACTTACTCTAAATGACGTTTACGATGTGACGTTTGTAACAAGGAAATTGCATTAATATTAAATGCCCACTGGGCCAGTCCAATAGGTTAGTAGGGTGTATAGCTTGTAGGAATCGGTGCGCGTCTGACGACCAATCTTACTAGCTGCGCACCGCGAAGTCGTTTTTTGTTTAGATGACCAATTTATTAGTGCCAAATAGTCATCAGGTGCGCAATTTTAGAATGCGAATAAGAACGGTCTTTGACACTAATTTGTGAATCATTTTTTAGAGTAGCAGGCTTAAATAAAGAGGTCGGCGATGGACTAGGCTACGGTGGGGTAAGGACTAGACTTATGACGGGGTAACGACTAGGTTATGGACGCTTACAGGTGAACGTGGAGACTTAAAGACAGCAGAGTAAGAGCAATGACGTAAGCTACATTTCTTTGTGTTCCATCATATAATTCATGCTGGGCAGGGCCGGCCTTAGGCCACTGCAACCTATGCGGCCACAATGGGCCCCGCACTTTCATAGGCCCTGCCCCGAATTTATTTTGTAATACAAAATCGTAATTTTCACTTATTATCCTTATCCGCTACCCAGAATGGGCCCCGCGCAATCCGTTTCGCATAGGGCCCAGCAATTGTTAGGGTCGGCCCTGATGCTGGGCACCAGAAAAGCATTATAAGCGCTACATTAACAGGGAAACAGGCAGTGACAGAACAGGCAGTGACAGGGGAACAGTCAGCGACAGGGGAACAGACAGTGACAGAAGACCGACGTTGACAGGGGAGGAGACATATTATTATGTTTCAGTGACCAGAGTTATCCGGATAAAACATAACATTATTAACATTGACTCCACTAGCACAACTAATGATAGGATTGACACTTACAGTGATAAGGGTGACCCTGACAGTGACAGGATTGACACTTACAGTGACAAGGGAGACACTGACAGTGATAGGATGGACACTTACAGTGACAAGGATGACCCTGACAGTGATAGGATTGACATTTACAGTGACATCTACAAGGTGAACACTGACAAGGATAGGGCTGACCCAGTGACAAGGTGAACAGAGGCAGTGTGTGAATATTACACTACAGACTGTAACAGAACTGAGAGCAAAAGATGGCGCCACCAATATGTGACACGATGCCAGGCATTAGAATGTAAAAACAAAAGTGTCTATTGGTAGCAGTTGCTTTTTGTTGAACAGAGGCAGTGTGTGAATATTACACTACAGACTTTAACAGAACTGAGAGCAAAAGATGGCGCCACCAATATGTGACACGATGCCAAGCATTAGAATGTAAAAACAAAAGTGTCTATTGGTAGCAGTTGCTTTTTGTTGACATTTTGTCTCGGCGACCACTCATATTCTCATAAATTCCAACTCTTAATTGTACACATACTTTAATATGTGAATCCAATGGGAAATCCAGGTTTGTAAATTACACCAACAAAAAAAAAGAAGGATCTATCAATTGCGACTTTTTCAAATTTGCGGGTAGGATCCGTTACATTTTCCTTGATGCCGATAGGACCTCCATAAATTGGCACTAGTACACATAGGAACCCCTTAAATTGGCCAGGGTGGAAAAGTACCCCCTAAATTTGCCAAAGAGCGCCTACGTACCTTTAAATTAGTGAGGGTACAGATAAGACCCTCTAAATTGGCCTTAGTGTGGGGAGGACCATCAATGCCCTTTAAAGGTAAGGCGATAGTGGGCACAGAAAGACACTTGAGCGGCTTCATGCCCGTGCCATCAATGCCCTCTAAAGGTAAAGCGAGTAGCACATCATTGAAGTTTAAGTCCTGCAGAGAACAAAAAACGCGTGTTGGCGCCCATGAAATACATTGATATCGTATGACTTGACAAACACAATGTTGGATAAGTTGGCACTGCTGCAAGCAGGTGTTATGTGACACACTTGTTATGATACAGATTATATAATCATGGAATTATAAACTCTCACAACTGCGTTGCATTACTGTTGTATGCTCACATCGATCGTGATATTGACAAATGGAATGAAATTAGCGGCACCGCTTCGCGCATTTCTTTGTGACTCGATCCAAGTTTGTTTTTTTTTGTGTTTTTTTTTTCAACTCAAATGACTGTAACAGCTCTAAAGTTTTGAGGATATTTATTTTTTACCTTTAAGTACATTTTTGGAAAATCATTTTTTTTTAAAAATTAATTTTATGTTGTGTTATATTTAGTCTAAGCCCGCCCTACTGATCACGGTGGTTTGTTTTGTCATGAAGGTTGTCTAATTGTACAAAGTTTCAGCTTAATTGGAGATCAGGAAGTGTGTCGAAATGGAGATGCAAGATTTGACAACACACTAAATAAAAAAAAAAATAATAATAAAAAGAAAACAACCTAAAAAAAGGGTCAAGTTTATATTTTATTTTAGTTGACTTTCAAGTCATGTGTGAAGTCATATGTCGGAATCCGCTTACAACAGATAACCCGGAGTCGAAAAAAACAAACACATTTTACGCAGCTTCAAGCACTGGTCATAAAGAGTGGGTTAGATTGATTTTTTTTTTTCCTGGTGCCGGACACTCGTGACGAAGGCATGAAATGGCGGGAATCTCTTCCCTTCTGATTAGAGCAGTCCGCGAGGATATCGTCAAGTTGTCCACATGTCGCTTTTAATGGTTTGTTTGCCTGGTGGCATACGGGACGGGGGGCTGGTCAATACGCGGGAGGGGGTGTGTGGTGATTGTAAAAAAAAAAAGGGGGGGGGGCGGGAGCAGAAAATGAGGTTTGTGTGAACAGCACTTGGAGAGGTTGGACACGTGTGCATGAGGATGTAGAAAGAAGACATTTTTTTTTGGGACGGTCTTGGGCAGGGTGGGTGGTTGGGCTGCGGGTAGGGGTTACGGTTGGGCTGCGAGGTGGGGTGGCGGTTAAGGTTAGGGTGAGTGGCAGACTGTGGTTCAGACAGAGGGCGGTTACATGAGCGTATAGCCTTGATTTTTAGAGTCTAGTTCCTCTCGGGTCATTGTGCTCTACCAATGAACTCAGTGCTTTCTTTACACTTGAGACTGTCATATGCACATATTTCTTTACACTTGAGACTGACATATGCACATATTTCTTTACACTTGAGACTGACATATGCACATATTTCTTTACACTTGAGACTGACATATGCACATATTTCTTTACACTTGAGACTGACATATGCACATATTTCTTTACACTTAAGACTGACATATCCACATATTTCTTTACACTTGAGACTCACATATGCACATATTTCTTTACACTTGAGACTGACATATGTACATATTTCTTTTCACTTGAGACTGACATATGCACATATTTCTTTACACTTGAGACTGCCGTATGCACATATTTTTTTTTCACTTGAGACTCACATATGCACATATTTCTTTACACTTGAGACTGACATATGCACATATTTCTTTTCATTTGAGACTGACATATGCACATATTTCTTTACACTTGAGACTGATACGCACATCAATGAAATTTGTATTTTTAGAAAAGAACAAGACGTTAATTATGATAAATGTGAGTTATGAGTGTCGGTACTATTGATACGTCATCCACCTCTAGGTATGTATGCGCGAACTGCCACGGTTGACAATCGCTTCTGACATGGCGTAAAAGGATTTTCTAAAACACGCAATTTCCTTTGTGTAGACACCCGTGAAAAAATGTTACCCGATTAAAATATTAGTTTGGCTTAAGACTTTCAGAATGTAAACTTGAGGAATTAGAAAGAAGCAACTTTGAAGGGGGGAAAAATGACACCAACGGACACTAATGGTGTTCTTTATACGGAGAGACAACGCGGTACACGGCAGGATAACATTTAAAACAAAACACGAATTATTAAAGAACGGATGGACACCAGTCCCCTACGCCAGGCCTGCACAACACACGGCCCGTGGGCAACATGCGGCCCGACAGCACCCCCTTTGCGGCTCTCGAAGTAACTTAATATTCTTTATTGTTATTATTTTCTAAATAGATGTCCCACTCTGCCCTCCCCCCCGGTCCACACACTTTTTCATAAAGTACTACGGCCCGCTTTACATTTTGAGTTGTGCAGGCCTGGTCAACACACACACGTACATAATAAAAGACGAGTAGTGAGGGCGCAAGCGACAGTGACTTGAGTGAAAACTCCGTGTCTCCCTTTTACCCAATGTTTTACCCTTCACTTTGCAGCCCACCAGGTCGTGAAAACACTTTTCGATACACTTAGCTAAACACTCGCACATGCTTCCGAACACCGCCGTCGCCCCCCCCCCTTTTTTTTTTTCTTTCGTTTGAAAGGTATCGGCGTAAACTCTACTTCTGAGTCAGCACGCAATACGCTTAGACGCGAATGCCATCTGCGGCATTCTGTTATAAGAAGTCGAACGCAAACATTGTACTACCGCGTCGGCGGTTTCAACATGTGTGTCATGACCACGACACACTGGTCTGTCGCTTAAGTCCACTTAAAAGAAATAATATTTTAAAATACATTTTAAATAGAAAAAAAAATATTTAAATGTGTCTTGTATGCATTAGTAGAAGAGTACATATGGTCACGTGGCTTTTAAACCCTCATCGATTGGTTCACGGATCCCAAGGGGTGGAGTAATTGTATCAAAGAAAGAACCGTAACCAAGAAACGTATCAAAATGAGTCCCCCAAAAGGCTTCTCCTACACAGACCTACAAAACGGGGACCAGTCGAGCCGAGTCCCATAACACCAACGGACAAGTAAGATGGTCGGTTCAACAAATAAGGAGACACATCTAGGGCTTTCCTCGTCTACAGCTAATGAGAACACGTTAGACCACACCATGGAGTTGACTGAATCAAAGCCTCTTTGATCTGTGCACTGTGTTTTGTTTGTTGTCGGTTCCTTAAATTACACACTATTGCTCTTACACACTACTGTGCTTACACTTACACACCATTGCGCTGACGCTTACACACTGCTGTGGGCAGAGGCCAGTTCTTGAGTGAGTATATTTAAATTAATGAAATTATAATAACACTTTATTTTGATCCATTTTCGGATAATGGTTTCTTAATTTTCTTTTTGGTCCGCGGAAAATATGTTCTCAGCCTGATCACTGGTCATAATGTATTGAGTACGTTTTCACCAAATCTGGTAATAAGATTCCATACGCTGACCATGATGTCTACCAGGTACAAAGCTGGCATGAGTTGACCATGATGTCTACCTGGTACAAAGCTTGCATGAGTTGACTATGATGTCTGCCTGGTACAAAGCTTGGATGAGTTGACCCTGATGTCTGTCTGGTACAAAGCTTGCATAAGTTGACAATGATGTCTGCCTGGTACAAAGCTTGGATGAGTTGACCATGATGTCTGTCTGGTACAAAGCTTGCATAAGTTGACCATGATGTCTGCCTGGTACAAAGATTGCATGCGTTGACAATGATGTCTACCTGGTACAAAGCTGGCATGAGTTGACAATGATGTCTGCCTGGTACAAAGCTTGCATGAGTTGACCATGATGTCTACCTGGTACAGAGCTTGCTTAAGCTGACCGTCATCCATGTCAGTACAATTCACCACCTCATGTTTCAGTCTACAATGTGAACCATTCCTATGTTTAACACAACACATCGGACTGAAACGTTAGAAAAAAATTGTCATTTGATCTTGATGAGACCTCTTCACATTTGTTATCTAGAATCGCACGTTTATTTTGAAGTTGGACACATTTTAAAAGTATTGTTTATTTTATATGCAGCCCTGAGAATAGCCCATTACCGCCATAGTCCTTTACGGTCATAGTCCTTTACGGTTATAGTCCTTTATGGTTATAGTCCTTTACGGTCATAGTCCTTTACAGTTATAGTCCTTTACGGTTATAGTCCTTTACGGTCATAGTCCTTTATGGTTATAGTCCTTTACGGTTATAGTCCTTTATGGTTATAGTCCTTTACGGTCATAGTCCTTTACGGTTATAATCCTTTACGGTCATAGTGCTTTACGGTTATAGTCCTTTACGGTTATAATCCTTTACGGTTATAATCCTTTACGGTCATAGTCCTTTATGGTTATAGTCCTTTACGGTCATAGTCCTTTACGGTTATAATCCTTTACGGTTATAATCCTTTACGGTCATAGTCCTTTATGGTCATAGTCCTTTATGGTCATAGTCCTTTATGGTTATAGTCCTTTACGGTTATAATCCATTACGGTCATAGTCCTTTATGGTCATAGTCCTTTACGGTTATAATCCTTTACGGTTATAATCCTTTACGGTCATAGTCCTTTACGGTCATAATCCTTTACGGTTATAATCCTTTACGGTTATAATCCTTTACGGTCATAGTCCTTTATGGTCATAGTCCTTTATGGTCATAGTCCTTTACGGTTATAATCCTTTACCGTTATAACCCTTTACAGTCGTAGTCCTTTACCGTCGTAGTCCTTTATCTTCGAAGTCTTTTACCGCCATAGTAGTTGTACTGTCTCAACGATTCCACTCCTCATCCATAAAACTTGTAGCGATCCAGTTTTAGAGAATTTTTGTTTTTGCTGTTTTGTTAATTAAGCTTTTAAAATAGGGTCTCAACGGATTTAATTTTGAGGAAATCGATATCCATGAGTTCAAACATTTCTTTTTAATGCTGATAATGTCGCATAAGAGATGGAATCGGTGGGCCGTCGAGTGTGAGCTCTTAATGCCCCCCCCCCGGCGCTCCCCCACACAAACCAGAGCACTGAAGGACTTAACCCGACTCCAGCCCGTGCGGGAGGGCGCCGGGAACCTCCCCCTTGACCTAGAGGAGGCCCGGTCGACCGAGGACGCTGCGTTTAAAGCGTCCGCAGTTAACTCTCTGTGGGTCAGGACGGCTTTGCTTCCACTCCGGTGGTTTGGTGTTGCGTTACCAACCCCCACCGCCCAGGGAGTCTTTCGGTCGGGACGTTGGTAGTGGCGGGACGAAACGGTTGCCTAGGGGCGGCTTTCTCACGGCCGCGTAGTTAAAATCATCGGCATGGGTTTTGAGGGCCACCCAAGCCTCATACCCATTAACAGCAACTAGTAATCATGTTAGTGGCAGCTCCCGTTGCGTTGGGAGTCATGCGTTTGGCCGGGGTTTTTTAGCTTCGGGTGGACAAGTCCCCCCTACTAGTCTGCCACGCCGCGAAGAGGCAAAACCCCATGTGGACGCCCCCGAATTTCTTCGAGGACGCGGTCGCTTACGCAACCCAGTAATGCTGATAATAAGGGCCCCGAATACACTAAATGCTGCTATTGGATTTCAAGAAATGATTGTGTGACATCTGGTTTCATCACCTTTTGCGGCATGCCAGTACAGTAGTGATGTCCTGTGGTGTTTTAAGTTTCAGACTTTTTTTGGGACCTTTTTTTCAAGCGATAAATTATATAACTTTGTCGTTCAAATAATTCATTGTCTTGGTTTACTCCATATTAATTATTGACAGGAGATGGTCGTCATTTAGGATATAAGGCTTACTTTAATTTTTCTTTAAACTACGTCATTAGACTGATTCCTGTAAAACTGATACTGGGAACAAATGGTTACTGAATTCTATCTAATAACTGCGTCATCAGACTGATTCCTGTAAAACTGATACTGGGAACAAAATGGTTACTGAATTCTATCTAATAACTACGTCATCAGACTGATTCCTGTAAAACTGATACTTGGAACAAAATGGTTACTGAATTCTATCTAATAACTACGTCATCAGACTGAAGACGGGAAGTAATATATTAGTTTGAAATTGTTTAAAAATCATAATTATGATCTAAAAATATTTCTTATCCTTTGAATGGCTTGACATCTTATCATTTGAATGGCTTGACATCTTATCCTTGACTTTACATTTTATCCTTGGCTTGACATCTTATCCTTTGCTTGACATCTTATCCTTTGAATGGCTTGACATCTTATCCTTGGCTTGACATCTTATCCTTTGAATGGCTTGACATCTTATCCTTGGCTTGACATCTTATCCTTGGCTTGACATCTTATCCTTGGCTTGACATCTTATCCTTGGCTTGACATCTTATCCTTGGCTAGACATCTTAACCTCTGAATGGCTTGACATCTTATCCTTGGCTTGACATCTTATCCTTGGCTTGACATCTTATCCTCTGAATGGCTTGAAATCTTATCTCTGGCTTGACATCTTATCCTTGGCCTGACATCTTATCCTTGGCTTGACATCTTATCCTCTTTATGGCTTGACATCTTATCTCTGGCTTGACATCTTATCCTTTGAATGGCTTGACATCTTATCCTTGGCTTGACATCTTATCCTCTGAATGGCTTGAAATCTTATCCTCTGAATGGCTTGACATCTTATCTCTGGCTTGACATCTTATCCTTGGCCTGACATCTTATCCTTTGAATGGCTTGACATCTTATCCTTGGCTTGACATCTTATCATCTGAATGGCTTGAAATCTTATCCTCTGAATGGCTTGAAATCTTATCCTCTGAATGGCTTGACACCTTATTCTTTGAATAGCTTGACATCTTATCCTCTGAATGGCTTGACATCTCATCCTTTGAATGGCTTGATAATGATATAACTTGTAAAACAGCCTTGTTTTGAAGAACAGACAAGAAATCGTATTTATTTTTATTTCTCTATAACATGAATCCGACCCACAAAAGTGTGAGGATCGAATTCATTAATTAACATAATCGCTGCATTATTAATTTTACTCTATGGCCGTTCTATAACGGAGGAAGAAAAAAAGGGGGGGGGGTGGGGTGGAATAAGACGACACTCAGAAAAACCAGGGGCGGGGGAAAAAATCGATGGGCCGTCCCAGCAGAAAACAAACACGCGCGGTTCTGTTTGATGAAATCTTGGAGTTTAATGAGAGAAGACGCAAGAATTGCTTCCAATCAGGCTGACCTATCGTTTTAAAAAGGTTACAAAGTACGGATGGATATGTGGGTGAAGAAGTTAGCGTGGTGCAGAGATGGCAGTCGCACCTCCAATTGAAAACGAAATAATTTCTGCTTGGAAAAATCACCCTCGAGTCGAGAGTCTCAGTTAGTTTACTCCTGAACAAAATAGTTACCATCATGGGAGTTGGTCCGTGCTACGGTTTTCCGGAATTTCTAAATTCATTTACAAAATAGCTTGCAAAAGCCGCCAATTTTTTAAAAAAATATTTTCAACAACAAAAAATGTCTATTTCAAAGTAATGAATTGAAAACCTAATGTCGGGCCACAGTAATGAGATTAGTTAATTAAAAGATTAACGTCCGCAAGTAATTAGGTTAAAATCCTTTAAGCTGTGAATCCTTTTCTTTTATATTCTTAAAAAAATTATTTGGTTGATATTTTAAGAGATCTCGTTCACAAGGAAAAATATGGTGCCATGGAAGTTAATAAGGGAATACTAATCAAACTTAGGTTTTATCTTCTCGGTTTTGTTACTGGAAATATTACCATAGTCCTTAACCATTATAGTCTTTTACTGCAATAGTCTTTTATCATCAAAGTCTTTTACTGCCATAGTCTTTTATCATCAAAGTCTTTTACCGCCATAGTTTTTTATCATCATAGTCTTGTACGGCCATAGTCCTTTACCACCATAGTCCTTTACCAGCATAGTCTTTTACTGCCACAGTCCTTTATCATCAAAGTCTATTTCTGCCGTAGTCCTTTACCAACATAGTCCTGTACCATCATAGTCTTATACTGCCATAGTCCTTTACCAACATAGTCCTGTACCATCATAGTCTTATACTGCCATAGTCCTTTACCAGCATAGTCTTTTACTGTCATAGTCCTTTACCATCATGTTCTTTTATTTCCATAGTCCTTTACCATCATAGTCCTATACCATCAAATGTTTAACCTTACATCAAAATTAAAGTAATTTGCCTTGATTCATTGATTTATTTCTTGAATTTCTTTTTTTTTTTTAATTTTCATTATTTCATGGCCCGGACAAGCAAAAAATACTGAACAATGTTGCAATGAATTATAGGGTGTGCATATCTTTTTTAAAAAAGTTTTTTTTCCTCCATATATCCCCTCAATGTTTACAATACTTACACTCGTAGAGAAGCAAAAGCTGACATTTTAAGCGCTTGAATGGTATATTTATTTCAGGGGGTTAAAATGGTAAATGGTAATGAAAAATACAGTAGAGCGGCAGAAAAGTCAGTTTTTCCGTATTGTCCCATTTCAATTAAAATTGTTATACTATGCATTGCGCGTGCGATGGAGCATTTATGAAGATACAACAATAAATAATTCTGACCCATTTCACACAATCCAGTCAAAATCTAGATTTATTAGTTTTGTATGCAGTGACCGTACTGGCATAATGCAATCTGCAAGCATGTTATGTAATATATATCGCTAAATACACGTCTGCAAAAATAATGCGACCTCGAATTTTATTATAGGGCTAGTCTTCTATTTTCGGAAGCGATATTCGCAATGGGGGTGGGGAGTCCTGTCATCACCAAGTTTGACATCAATAAATCAGAGAACCCCGACATTACGTGCGTCATCGTCAATATATTGTACAATAAGGCAAACTAACTTCTTTAAAGCAAACTTTCAGCGTGAGTGTTCCGTGAGTGTTCGATCATCCCAAATAATATATGAATTAGCTGATTGATCCCCTGGTTCCAAATAGTTCGGAAAATCGACGCTCTAATCAATTTTTTTTTTAACAGCTCATAGTCCACTTAGTTATGTTTTACTTTGCCGTCTTGGGGTATTTTGAAGAAACGTAACGCAAAGAGGTCAAGGTCACGGCCACACAATCGACATTTTACTGAACGTCAATACGGAGATGATCCATCGCCTCATCATGGCACCCGCATTAAAATAACTAAAGCTGGAATGGGAATGGACGGATGCTCTCTGAACGTCGCGTTATTTGGTGTGGACATTGGCGGGACAAGGGTCAAGGTTTCATACTGTAAAATGTACGTCCCGGGGATTCCCATCACTTGGAGCAAATTAACCGAATGGATTCTTCTTCATTTAAAATGAAAATCGTCATATAATTAAACAACGCATAAAAACTTAGTTTTCGAATAAATCCTTTATAACATGTAATGTCGAGCAATTGGGGGGGGGGGGTGGGGGGTTGAGCTGAAGATTTGAAATAATGTGTTGTCACGGGCATTAAGTCTATAAGCCAAGTTTCAGGTCGATAGCTTGACGTGAAGTGGGTCAATCAGCCGTCCAAAGATTTTGCCACCCAGCCAGTCAGCCACCAAGCCAGCCACAAACAAACGCAAAATTAATATAAAGGATTTAAAAAGAGTCTATTACAGGAAGTCAATTTGCTTAAATATTCGCTGAGAATTCACGACGACTGAGCCTGCCAGACATCACCAACCTCCCCCCCCCCCCCCCCAGAACAAACCAAACGATATCTCGGGGGGTCGACACGGAGAGGTTAATAAATACTCTGGTAACACACCATCAGTTAAAACAATGGCATGGAATTAAAGGAGCAGTGTATAATTTGGTAGGGAGTTAGGAGCGAGTCCAGTTCTGTTTAGTGGTAATAGGATAATTCCACGAGCCTATCGTTTGCAATGGTATAGATTCCGGGGATCACTGGGGGGGGGGGGGGGGGCAGCAGTGCTGACAGTCTTGTCTTTCATAGAAACTCGAGCCTAGAATGTCCTGTTTCATAATACTATCTTGTCACGTTAAAAGAGCGCTCTGATTATTAGTGGTTCTGAGATAGTTTTGAACACACATCATCAAATAGTCAACAAAGCCGTTATGTACTCATATCAATTCTAGACATCAACAGTAACTTTAACTAACTGATGCATCCATCAAAATATTCATTCGCTAGCACTACCATCTCATTTCACCAATCCACCAACACATACATGCCTCCATATTTATTGCCTCCACATGCAAGTCTCTACATACACATGCCTCCAGATAAATGCCTTCACATGCACGCCTCCACATACACATGCCTCCAACAAACATGCTTCTACATGCATGCCTCAACAAACATGCCTCCATATACAGGCATCCATATACATCCACATACATGCATCCACAACTATATCCAAAATGTCTACAATCACAAACCAACATTAATCCTATCAATCGCAATCCACCCTAGACCTAGTCCACCACTTAGTTTAGATATTCAAATGCATCCTCATTTATTTACCGTTTCCATTTTTTCGTCTATTTCTAGGTCATACAGCAGAATCCGATGGCCAGACTTCAGGTAATGACAAGACAGAGCCCGCCCAGTCGAGGACCAAGCGTCGCAGCCGGGAGATGGGTAGAGTCGTGCGGGGGCTCCAGATGTTGAGGCTCGGCAAACGGGACAGCGCTTCCTCCAGCGAAGACCCCGGCGACATAGACGACATTTTGAACATGTTGCAGGCGTACCAAGAGCAAAACCCGGACTTGGCTTTTAACGAAGAAGATAAGGAGTGGTCTGGGGACGAGCTAGAAGTACCTGAACACCACAGGTTCAGGAGGTCAACAGAGAACTCAGGGGTGGCACCGCAAGAGGTGCAGCAATCACAGTCGTTCAAAGACAGCGGAGAGCATGGACTCAAAATTGAAGAAGCGGAGCCATATTTGTATTTTCCGGAAGGTGATTTTTATTACGGGGACGTGGACGAACTTCTCGAAGGAGACAACGAAGGTGGAAGTGCCGATAAACGCCAAATTCCAATGCTTAGGTTAGGAAAACGGTCAATGAGTATGTTGAGGTTAGGAAAGAGGGAAGATGACGACGCTGATTTTGATGAGGAGAAAAGAAGTCTTAGCATGCTGAGGCTTGGAAAACGCGAGGATGACAACTTTGAAGAGAGTTTCGATGAGGAAAACGACAAAAGATCTCTGTCTATGCTTCGACTTGGTAAACGGCCAATGAGCATGCTCCGTCTAGGCAAGCGACCAATGAGCATGCTCCGTTTAGGCAAGCGACCAATGAGCATGCTCCGTTTAGGAAAGCGACCAATGAGCATGCTTCGTTTAGGAAAGCGACCAATGAGCATGCTTCGTCTAGGTAAACGACCAATGAGCATGCTCCGTTTGGGAAAGCGACCAATGAGCATGCTTCGTCTAGGTAAACGACCAATGAGCATGCTCCGTTTGGGAAAGCGACCAATGAGTATGCTAAGGCTAGGAAAACGAGAAGAAGACGAGGAAAAACGATCTTTGGTCATGTCCTGAATCAGTAAACGCTCTGTGGAAGAAGAGCGTTGTTTAGGTATTTTGGTTTTGTTTTTTTTTATGTCCAAAGAACAAAAATGAATTTAAATTTGCTTGACTAAAACTATGAATGTTACATTGCCTTGAATGCTGAGTTACTTGGAAATATAGAAACTATAGATCAGTTATTTTTACTGAGAGGAAACAAATTACGACATACACTAAACCCATGTAACTAAATTTAAAGATTTTTTTTAATCTAATTATACAAGTGATTTACGTATTGTATATTTTTGAGGCATTCCTATTGCAGGTCTACATCTGAAAATAAATTATAATTTAAAAAAACGCTATAAATTGACCACATTGGGTTATTTTTTTTAGGTACCCGATTTATGTGAACATAAAAAGATATTTAGATTCAATTCACCATTTATTATCGAGGTTACCCCCACGGCTGACAAGCCCTTGACAACTCTCACGCACCACAATACTTTCACTGCTGTATTTCTGGTCATGGGATCATGCCATCGTACCATTTATTTGTTCGAGTAGGTTTATATTTAGATTCATATCAAGGATGAGAACTCAAGGATACGCAACGACTTTATTCTTAATTATTATTCTTTTTAAAGTAACAAACATATATTTTTTAAAATTGATGTGAGAGTTGCAAATACCTGGTGATTGTAATATGTCCATTTATACTAAGCGTAAGGAAGAAAAGATAAAAAAAAACACAACATTATAGAACCGTATATCCTCTGATTCTTTCTGATAGAAGAAACCTGACTAAGCAATAAACAGATGAGTATGTATAAAAAATATGTTTGGCCATCTTTTATTCTTCATTTGTCTAGTTCATGGCGTTTACAACGGAAACTTTGGAGGAACTGAGGAGTGATAACATTTAAGTAGTGCTCCGAATGGAGTACGATTTTTTTTTCTTGTGTCAAACGAAAGACGATTTGTTTGGCAGGCGATGAATCCTACCAAGTTGAGTCAAAGACGGGTAGTGGAACGCTTGTTTTAGAAACGTACTGATGTCTATGTAAACTAGAGCATCTGACAAAGCATGTTAACGTTGCTGTAAATAGACGACTGATTAAAAACAAATAATAATAATACCATCGAGCCCGTGTTTTCGTGCTTGTATGAAGTGGCACACTAAAATTATTCAAGCTTTTTTCCCCCTTCTTTTTCCACATGTGGTACTGTGAGCGTTAAAGAGTTTTGTTTCAGTTGATGTATACTGAGAATAAGATGACGCAAACAATCTGTATAAATAAAACAATATATGGTAGGCTTTAATTAGGATTAGACAAAATACACATTCAAACATTTGAGCTAATGCCCTCATCATTATAACAAAAAACATTCATATAAGTATACATTAATTTGACCTAACATATGTATATCCAACCCATTCTTCAAAAAAATAAAATCAAAGATAAGAATGGGCAAAAGTCCCCAACGAAAACAAAGATCAGAAGAACGGAAATAGAGTGGGTGAAAGTTCAATATAAAAGCCAAATAGCAAAAAGACATTGTAGCTATGTAAAATTGTGAATTTTGTTTAAAACGTTTGGAGTCAACGCACCTATGTTTATTAATTTGTTTTCCATATAAAAATACTATCATGTGTATTACTCGCATACACAAATGTAAAATGTCCCATTATGGTTAGCACTGTTGAAATGTTTAGAAACATGAAAAGGGGCTGCCTTATTTATGTTAAACAGATGTTCTCTAAAACGGTCTGCAAGGCGACGACCTGTTTCCACTGCGTATGATTTTTCAGCACTTTTTACAAAGGATTGCATAAATCACATTGCGACTTGTGCAAGTACAACGATCTTTGATTCTGAATATTTTAAGAGGGAAATTTAATCACACAGCGAAATACGTTATAGTGGCTTCAGTTGCCACTTTAGGTGCCTATATGTGCTTTAATAGCAGGGACGTGGCTTATAAGAAGCATATCGCAAGGCTCTTGTCCCGCCGGAAAGCGAAAAGATGCGGTTTTATCAAAATCTAATCAGTGACAGGGTCTGCCATAAGGATGGGCCGGTTTTTAAGAACTGGATAACGAGCCATACGGTTGTGGGGATGAAAATGTATAATAATTTTAGACCTATCGCCGTTGTGAGAATGAGTTTCTTTAAACGAATCCTGTCTGGTCTTACCTTTAATTCGACTGAGAGCTGCTTCTAAAAATTGGTTCTGGATATAATCTGCGCCGGGAAAAAATCCACCATTTCAGCCGTTCGTTCCCAAAAATCTTGAGCCAAATTTAGAAGCAGCTGTCAATTGAATAATTTTTTTATGTTAAAAAATGTCTTAAGACAATTTCTCTTATTCTTTAATTGATAGAAAATGAAATCGAAGTAACGCCATAAGAAATGGGGGCATTAGAACGCGTTCGCAACTTGCTATAATTACATACTGCCCACATGCTGACCAGAAGCTGACCACATGCTGATCACTAACTACTCACATGCTGACCACATACTGCCTACATGCTGACCACATACTGCCCACATGCTGACCAGAAGCTGAAAACATGCTGACCACTAACTACCCAAATACTGACCACTCTCTGACCGATAAACGATGCTGCTGGGTGCCGTCCATGGCTTGACATGCAAATAGTTATGGAATGGTTGGAGCGAATACACATTTGTTTTATTTAATTAATGTATGTTAATTTTTAAGTTCATGATTATGTTTGTTAAATTGTATGTACAGCGTGGTGAGCCCAAACCTTGGCTGGGGTACTACGCCTTATAAAACTACTACTACTAATAATATATATATAAATATATAATACTCTAAAATGAGTTTCTTTTAAGCCGAGTTAAACGTTATTTGATTAAATAGTTTAGCCTGGAAAAGTGAGAAAAAAAACTTAGGCGCTAGGCATTTATGGCATTTGGGGAAAATTTTGCCCGATTTTATAACCGTAATATGTCTGGGGCACAGGCACGTGCAAATCAGTGCGCTATGTCTCGGGCACAGGCACGTACAAATCAGTGCACTATGTCTCGGGAACAGGCACGTACAAATCGGCGCACTATATCCCGGGCACAGGCACGTACTAATCAGTGCACATTAACTTACTCTATTTTAATTCACGACAAATGACGGTCAAGAGAATTCAAATTTTCGCACTCTCAATTTAAGATATCTATAATACGATAGGATAAGATTACTTTATTGATCCAAACAATTGGAAATGTTTTTGACTGCATTACCCATATTCATTTTAAGCACATACATAAATACATAATATTTTAACCCAGAAAACATTTTGCAATTATAACAATTTGCAAGAGTTGCAATAAAACCAGAAAGACGAATGAACACTGCGGACATGATTTCAACTACATTCACACCGCTTAAGCAAAAATCAGGCAGCCTTTGAGATCAAATTGAACCTCCATATGTGGCATTTTGCTTTTTGCCCATCATTCCAGGTATGAGGTTTAGCTCCCAGATACGAGTTTAAATTCCAAGATAGGATTTTTAACAGCCAGATATGAGATTAATTCCAAGGTATGTGATTAACTCCCATTTATGAGATTTAACTCCCCGATATACGTTTAAATCTCAAATATGATGTTAACTACCAAATATGATGTGTAAATCCAAGTTATGAGATAAACTGTCATACATGAGGTTTAAATCTACGATATGAGTTTAACTCGCCAATATGAGGTTAATCTACCAGATATGAGATTTAACTCACATATATTAGATTAACTCCCTGATATGAGATTAACTCGCAGATATGAGGTTTAACTCTCAGACATGAGGGTTTAACTCCCAGATATGAGGTTCAACAAGCAAATGACGTGAAAACATGGCAAGCAACTACGGCACAGGCACGCACTCCCAGACGACAAGAGCAGACGGAAATGACGAGCGTAAAACCGATCCAATATTGACAGGGTGTCGGCTCAGCAAGTTGTCGTGGAACAACGCGGCAGTAGTCAGCGTTTGATCATTTCACATTCACATTTGCATTCATTAGGCAGCTGTTGGCTTTGGGTTAGGGCTCATTTGTGCGTGTGCCCATGCGTAGGAGTAAAGGAACAAAGACAGTCATAGAAGTGAGTTTTTTTGCGGTGAAGTGGGGGAATCGAGTAGAATTGTGGGTTCAATTAAAATGGGCATCAAGGAAATGAGTGGATAATATTTCGCTTATAGCAATTTGATGGAAATAGTAGAACAAGGTTTTTGGAATGTGGAAGCTTGAATCGAAAGACAGGATAATAAGATAAGAACGTTTCGGCTAAGAGCAGACGGGACAAATGAAAATACGACAGGAAATTATAGAAACTAGTTAAAAACTTCAGTGGTCGCCCTTGTTATTGCCGGATGTAGAATTTACCTTGTTCTAATATTCTCTTTACATGACCTGAACGTTGTCCTTACTTTATTAGCAGTTTGATCAATGGACAACTGCACTTTAACGTGGGACCCCGCGCACGATTTGTCGTTGTTGACAATATGGTAATTTAATTTAATTACAGTGGTTCTCAATATATAGCCCGATAGAGCCATCGCGTCAATTTTGGAGGCCTCAGGCCAATTTTCGGTTTTGTGTCTTCTGCATGCATAGTTGGTAGTTTAATTTTTTCCACGTCATAACTTTTGGTCCCTTTAAATATTTGAGGCCCACGCGAAGTTTCTAGACCAATGGGCGACTTGTGATCCGTGAGAAGTTTTAATATTGAACAATAATTAAATTAAATATATAAAAGTTGATGTGAATATAAAACCTAGGCTCGAATGGTTAGAAAACGCCAACATGCCATTTGTAGATTCGTAGTATTGTAGAATTTTTAAGGAACTAATTAGTTTGGCCAATATATTAAAATTCGCTCCCGTATCCAAATATTTCTGAGGCAAAAATATAGTAAGCATAGTTTATAGAATGTAAAAACAATTATGAGCAATATAGTTTAGAAGAAGGTACGCGTGCCCACAAAGGTGGGTGGTGCAGTGACACTAAAATAGACAAATAAAAATGTAGGTGCCACCAGAGAAGTGTGCCACTATAGAAGGGTGCACCAAAGACAGTGGCCACCAGAGACGGGGCCACCAGAGACGGGGGCCACACGTGCAGGATGCAACCAGAGCAGGTTGCCATCAGAGCAGGGTGCCACCAAATCAGGGTGGCAATAGTGCAGGGTGCAACAATATTGCAATTACTAGTTTCCAGAACAGATATCGTTTACATTGCCATTTCTTGCTTTTGTCAATAATTTGATTTAAAGTAAATTATAACATGTCACAGATAAGCTCACGCCCAGTCGAAGAAGTAATTATGATTAGATTTAAACATGTAGCAAGTAGATCAATGATAAATCGAGAGACCACATTTATGGCACCAAAAGAAGCTGCTCAGCAGTCAACCCTAATGACAAGTCTCTTCTTCTGTGGCAAACAGCGTGCGGTCTGGGCAAAGCGCAAATAAGTGGAGGAAATGGAAGAAACTGACTCAGGAAACCAAGGAGTGGAAATAGACGATTACGATTCAGAAAAGGAAACCGTAAGTTACTCTGGCTAATGATACTGTACATGTAATGGTGACTGAAATCAGAAAGGCACATTTTATGTAATTCATTTTTTCCCCCTCTGTAAAATACTTGTAGCAGAATGGATAACATGGGCTGAAGGATTAGAGCTCCACAAATTAAGCCATGTAGTGGGTTTTATTCTTCATTGGACATGAAGAAGAAAAGTGGGAAGTTTCAAATTATATCTTTAATGAAAAGATATATTTGCAAAAGGTAATCTTTATTGTAAGAACAATTTTGAAATTGGCGCCATTCGTTTATTTGTTTGGTTCCATATATTTTGAAAATTAAAAATGTCGCTTGGGGGGAGGGTGTGGTGGGTGGGGCGGGGAAGGAAGGGTCAGTCAGTCATGTACTAGTAATTAAATTAATCATTTAAATTCAGAAGCAAATGCAAAACCCTTAGATATTGTTTTAGTCTCTAGGACCTTATGAAAATATTTTTGGTATACTGAGAAGTTGGATGTTTGAAGGACGTCCTACCTATGCATCTTCTGAAGATTAAACTACCCCCGATCAATGACGTCATCTTCTCCGTACCAGGCCGCAGCTTTGCGGATCTCATTTTGCATTCTTCAATTTGATTGTATTATTTTTAAGAGTACCCATAGTTCAAACAGCACACCAAGAATTCGAGGTGTCTGTATTGCTGGAATCTGACCTGCCTTACTCAGCCCAGATGGAATTCTCTAGCGTCCCCAGCCCCGCGAGACCGTCACCCTGGATGGCTCTGGGATTTATTCGGGAAAGTAAGAAGAAGAAGATACTGTGAGCGTCTTCACTGGGCTGCTTTCTCCGTTCACACCAACCGACTGGTCAAACTAAAGGAATGAAAGACGCGAGGAAAAGTGATTCCACTAGCAAACATGACCGGCGTGACGTCATTCAGGGGAATGGTGGATATAATGTTGAAGCAACGCCACAATCAACCCAGCAGGTCTTACCACCACCATCAACCCAGCAGATCTTAACACCGCCATCAACCCTGCTGGTCGTAACATCACCATCAACCCTGCTGGTAGTAACACCACAATCAATTATCAACTCTGCTGGTCTTAACACCACATCGACTCTGCTGGTCTTAACTTTACCATCAACCATACTGGTCGTAACACCACCATCACCCATGCTGGTCGTAACATCGCAGTCATTGTGTGAATGGCAATGATGTTGAGCTCCAGAGGTGAATCTAGGGTCGATTGATAAATCAACGAAATAGGACAAAACACGGGCGTACACGACCTGGGGACAAGAATTCTCATATGTTAATTTTAGTAATTAATTAGATTACTTGAATTATTCCGGTGACATTATTAAATTGAAACAATATGGATGCTTGAACGATTTAAGTGAGAACTAGGGTTCAAGGGTCAATGTAAATATCTTTCTCCATGTTCCCCGTCAATTACCTATTTATAAGAAATGTAAAAGACAATGGACATTACATAGCATATGAAATAGAGATCACATGTGTACGAGCCTCCGCTCAAGCCTATCTTTGAAGTGCCTCCATACATTTGAAGTACGAAACTCAATCTGAAGTACACCCCCCCCCACACACTTTTTTTCTCCATCAACTGAAATAACATACTACGTTGACGTACCACCCACCATCTCCATTCTACAAAATTATTCTCGGTTGTTCCCGTAGAAGGTTCCACTCAAATTTGTTCAGTGTTAAAAAGTCGAAACCTAAAAGGCTCAATTTCCGGTTGTCTAACACACCCATGATTAAGACGGTGTAGCGAGCATGGTGGCGAAGGGAAACGGCACACCGTTGTAATGACAAGAAGCCATCCAAGAGATTGGTCCGCGGCTAGAGACTTGAATGATGTTTGGACTCAGGAACAAGAACTCAATAATAGAAACCGGCTTCCGTCCAATTTGAACAACTACATGAAACTATCGCTAATACTAATATATACGGCTAGGCTTTAGTCGCTCCACGGCGTCTTGAATGGTTACATATCTTGGCCACGTTATGTCCACCCGGCCAGATTCGCGTTGCCGTTAGAGTAGAATATATTCCCCAAAACGGTAATTCAACCTGGCCAGTGACGTCACTCGAGTGTTGGGGAAACTGAAAAAATGACGTCCCACAAATGTTGCTATGTCTTGGGGGGGGGGGGGGGCCGACGACTGAAAAGTGACGTCCCACATGTGTTGCCGTGTGTTGGGGTAACTGAAAAGTGACGTCCCACAAGTGTTGCTGTGTGTTGGGGGAACTGAAAAGTGACGTCCCACAAGTGTTGCTGTGTGTTGGGGGAACTGAAAAGTGACGTCCCACAAGTGTTGCTGTGTGTTGGGGGAACTGAAAAGTGACGTCCCACAAGTGTTGCTGTCTGTTGGGGGAACTGAAAAGTGACGTAACACTTGACTTGAAATTTGTTACGAAAAACTTTCTTTACCGTGCGACACAGTGTTGTTTTTTAAAAACATTACTTCTGTTTTGTTATTGTTTTTGGCAAGTTTGTTTTTGGCATTTAAAAAAGCATGTTAACTTTACTCATGAATGTCTTTAGTGTGTTAGTTGTGGATGCTTTTATTTGTATAATAAAATAAATATTTGAATTGTGTTTTTGAATAGGAACATTTCTTAGTGTCTTATCAGCATACATTGCACACACAGAGATTTGTTGCTTTTTTAAAAATTAATTCTGAAATGGCCACATTAAACATGGATGCAAGCAGTTCTGTAAAATAAAACAGAAGAAAGGTTTTTAAAAAATGTGTTCCTTATATTTCTGATCTATAGATAAAAGCATGTAAACCATAGTAAGCATTTTTTTTCCTTTTCCTTTTTAAATTATTGAGTGCCGCAGAGTTCTGGGAAGGGTCTAGGTGGGCCGCGGTAATCTCGGAAGGGTCTAGGTGGGCCGCGGATATCTGGGAAGTGTCTAGGTGGGCCGCGGAAATCTGGGAAGGGTCTAGGTGGGCCGCGGAAATCTGGGAAGGGTCAAGTGTGTCGCGAGGGAAAAATAAATTATGCTAATCAGGACTGCTCATTTGCATAAGTAATGAGATTTCAGTGTGATTCATAAAGATTGTATTAGTTAATTCAGTTTCCTACAAGAATATAGATAGTTTTATTAATGTAAAGGGAACAGTTTATTTTTTATAAAAAAAATTTTGCAATGTGAGGTTACCGTCACACAAACGCACTGTGTGATATATAACCTTATATGCATACTTCAAATTGAATGGATAAAGCAGTTAATGTGTGATACACCTGGCGTTTGCATCCCTGTACTCAATATTTAAATTTAAGGAATACATCATCATTTTCATAGTGGTTCACCCGGGATAGCTGTACGCTCACCTAGACCATTACGATCCCATTCTCAAACCAACTTTTACGTAGCTCTTCAACCCGTATCATTTTGATACTTTCAGACACGTAATGCATCGACGCGACGCTGGAATGCGAAAACCATTATTTGTTTTAAGTTCGTTAGGTGGGCTATATAAATTCTTAATATATATATAATATAAATTTATAACAATTTATACAGCAATCCATTTAAAGCCAACCGTCTGGTCGCTAACCAGCAGATAAACAGCAATGGATACACTGCGGGACAATACTCTGTCTCAATTCACTGTAATCTTAACGTCACTGGAAGCGGCGGCTCGGCTTTCCCTCATCATTGAAGGAACAATCGCCTGGCAAACTTCTGGTTGGAGGCTATCAATTTCAAATTGGCTACCGAAATCTGCCTCTTTTTAAGAGAAGGGTGGGGGGGGGGGTGGGGGGCTGCAAATTTGCCGTATTAGTGAAGGCGTAAGCAGATGTTATTGTTAGATGACGGAAGAGACTGACGTTATGACAGACTGATGTTAAGTCTGGCTCATGTTACTGGTCAATGACAGGCTAGACTTATATTATAATGATCGCTAGTTTAATATAAGGTGTTGAATGTGTTCAATATAAGGTGCGGTATGTGTTCAATGTAAGGTGCGGTATGTGTTCAATGTAAGGTGTGCTATGTGTTCAATATAAGGTGTTGTATTTTTTCAATATAAGGTGTTTTAAATGTTCGCTATAAGATGGGGCTGTGTTCAATATATGTTGTGGTATCTGTGAACTATAACTTGTTGGATGTGTTCAATTTAAGCTGGGATTGTCAAAGGTTGTGATGTTCGCCGTACAGGCCTGTTGTAGGGATCGAAATGTGTTAGGGAATTAAAGGTGGTAGCAATACATCAAAGTTTAGGATATTCTTATTGCAGCACTGGGGGTGTGGTGGGTAGGGGGAGTGAATTTAAAAGATGTAAGAGTAAATTATTTCCGAAGTGATTTTCAAAGTTTGAGTTCGATAGTTCGATGTCACTGATATTCAAAGTTATGGTTAGAAGTCAGTGTCATTCAAAGTAAGGGCTAGATGTCAAAGGGCCATTCCAAGTTAGGGTTAGATGTCAAGTGCCATTCCAAGTTAGGGTTGGATGTCAAAGTGCCATTCCAAGTTACGGTTAGATGTCAAAGTGCCATTCAGAATGTTATCATAATGACATGTCTCTTTGCTCACAACGCCGTTGTCCCTCTGCTTATATCAATCCATTAAAAAAAAACACTACAAATTAAATTTTATTTTATTTTAAAACTTTGTTATTTCTTATCATTCAAACAAAAATACAAGCCTGAGTCCAAGAACTCTTGAATTAGATTCTGCCGTTGTCGAACAAAAATCGTTGCATAGCCAAAATTTAAAAATTTACGTCAAGAGATCATTTTCCTCTACATACAAAATAAACAAGAAAAATGGAAAGTCATGTAAAATACCCTTACCCCAAACACGCCAATTCTCCATTCCCAAAGCGCTATTTATCTATGAGAACGATAGAACCCTTGAAGAATGTGTATTAAAAAAAAAACGTGTTTTTTTTTTTGTTTCCCTGCTGGGAACAGCTTATTTTCAATGCAGATTGTGTTGTGTTCTGGGGTTATTCGCTAATAAATTGGATTCTTCACCGGACCATAATTGTAAATATTGGAAGCTTAATTGCATCTTACAAGGGAGCAAATCAACATAAGAAATGGGAAAACGGATCTCAAACCCACTTTAAGACATCGCAAATGGCTATTGCCGGGGCGGGGGGGGGGGGGGGCGCATGGGAAGAGAGGAAATAAACTCAAAATTATAAATGGAAGAACGGATCTCAAACCCATTTTAGGACATGAACAGCAGAGAGAACAGGGTGATTTTTGGGGAGGGGGGAGGCGAGTGCAAACAGGCGTTAAAGATTAATCAAAACAATAGTCATCCTCCGACACTTACGGATAGTGTACTATTACTTACCGCTATATGCTTTTGAAAAAGTTTATGTTTTAAGATTTGGCTCATTTGTTGAAAAATACGCAACGAAGGACTGAAAACTATTATATAAAGAAAAAGCTATTTTAACGTTATTCAATTTGATTATGCTATTCATTCATTTAACCCTCACGGGACGGAGCCATTTCAGAGTGTCTGTTACAAAATGATGAAGTACTTTTCACCAGCTCGGCACTCGTATTGCAAATTTACAACAACAAAAAATCAACCATTTCCTTTATATATTTAACACTATGAATATTCTTGTATGAAATTGAATGAACTAATACAATCTTTATGAATCAAACTGAAATATCAACATTTATGCAATAAGTTTCCCTGATTTTCATAATTTATCCATGTAATTTTTTTTTTAAACATAGAATAAACATGACTTACTTGTGATTTTTTTATGGATAAGTCCTTACACTTGTGTTCTGGGAAAACAAGGCTCATGGAGGCCCTTCAGACACCTGGTTCTACTCCTTTTCCTGCCCCATGCTATTTTTCAGTTGCTACAGACACTCACTTAACAGGCCCCCATTTGTGATCTAGGGACTTTCTCTTAAGTTGGGTGTTATTGATAAAGTTGTGTGCATACCTGTTGGTCTCTCTCATAAACATTCGAGTGATAATTAGTGTAAAAATAGCATAAAGGGTTCACAATATTAGCGTGAACATCACCATTTTGATCGTCTTCATTACTTTCTTGGTTGTCTTCATCAGTTTCACGTGTCAGATTCACTGCTAGAATATTAAAATCACTAAGGAAAATTTGTTCAGTATCACTTTCAGACATTATGGAATTTTACGATATTACTTGCTACAAACGCACAGAAACACACACAAATGCATTCCTGAACACAACAAAAGCTAGTAGACAATAAACGGAGGCCGCCATTAAATTGCCAGGATGTGCAGGAATGAGTAAGAAGCGATCTAATTAGCTGGTAAGAAGACCAGCCAGCCAATCACAAGGCTTGAATTATCGGGCCGACAGATCGGCCCCTTCGTCTTTTTCGGTAGTTCATCCGCCTCAAGAGGGTTAAAGAATACAAATTCAAATAGAAAAATATGCAATCTACATTTAATTACAGCACAGCAAGTGAAAAAGTAAAATCCTCGAAAGATACAAATATTAATACACACAAAGAGTAAAATCTTAAAGACTCATATTAATATGTATCGTGTTTATGAAATATCGCTCCAAAAAAAATTGCCGATAGAAGCTTCCGGCTTATTTATAGGGAGGGAGTTGGAAGCCTCCAGAAAAATCATTCTAAAATTAAATCATCCGATATAATTCTTTAGAACAGGCCTGCACAACTCAAAAATGTAAGGCGGGCCGTAATACTTCATGACAAACTTGTGCGGGCCAAAAGAAAATAGGACAGGACTTGTGCGGGCCAAAAGAAAATAGGACAGGAGAAAAAGATATTGATAAAATAATAAGAATAAAGAATATTTCTTTACTTCGCGGGTCGCGAAGTGGGTGCTGGTGGGCCGCGTGTGGCCCGCAGGCCGTATGTTGTGCAGGCCTGCATTAGAACAACATAAACAACCTGTTCCCAATCAAGGGAGGAGAGAGTGTGGTCAAGCGTTACATATTTTATCAGTGATGTTACTATCAAAAACACAAAGAGGGGAGGATATTGGTGGACGTTAGCTCTGGCTTAAAGTAAAATTAGGTCAACACATAGGCTATAACACCTACGCACTGCTCTCCTTGCACCTAAAAACCTTGGTCCCCAACCCTTGCACCGCTCGTTCCCAAACCATTGCTATCAAACTCTGGCTCCCAACTCCCTGCACCACTAGCAGCTTCTCTCCTCACGACCAACATCATCTCCAATCACATTACTCATCCATCCTACACATGACTCGTCTTATTCTGCTTATGCTCACGCATCCAGTTGAAATAGTATTTATCCCGGTATCTAAACTTAATTCTATATTGATGTCTTGGGTACCGTATTTTCGCGTATATAAGACGCGTCTTGTACAAAGTTTTACATACCCCGCACCACGGGTGCGTCTTATGTAAAATACTTTTTACACAAATCGTCAAAACCCGCGTCTTATATGCGCGAAAATACGGTAAGTGTTTTTTTTTAACACTAACGTACGTTACAGCGTGTGATAATGAAGGACGATTATTGAGGTCGATATTCACGTTTCACGATTTTCATTCCTAGTTGTAAAAACAATTGGGTAAGTGTTCAGTAATTACCACGTGCTCCAATCCAATCTAGGTCACTTTAAATTTAAAATTCTTTAATTTAATTGTTTTGTATATCAATAAAGCCGCCTTTACATCTGCCGTTTATTGTTTCTAGAATCTAGATATAGGTACTCAGCCCATCCGCTATTTGCCCGGCGGCAGAAGAGAATAAACAATAATCGTTGCGCTCCTGCCTCAGACAAGTCTTTGACCTACCAGTAAACTAAAAATGGCAATGAACCCTTGTCTACATACGACGGGTGATGAAACATTGGAAAAATTTTCATTTATGATAAAGGAAAGGAAACGTGGATATAAATTTCTCAGTGCGGCAGATGGCTCTTAAGTAATTTTTGTTTAGACAAATCGTTAAAACCCGCGTTTTATATACAGGTGCGTCTTACATGCGCGAAAATACGGTACTTACTTCTCGCTGTTATGTGACATCGTGTATCTGAACACGACAGGCCCGTCTTTATCATCTCTACATACAGTTGGCATACATCATATTTGAAATGTCATCTTTTAGGAAGAGATTAGTTTAGAAATTTATTGGTGTAGTTTTTATTTTGTTAAAAAACGGGGTATCATAATTATTTCTATTCCAAGGAGTCCAAACGAGACACAGCTACACATCTGCAAATTGCTTGGGGCAATCATCACTTTTTCACTTGAGGCAAGGTTTATTTATCGCATGCGGGCCAAGAATTACATCAGGTCCTCTAACCAAGGGAAATAACTAACTTAATGTGGGTGTACGAAGTGCCCGCCCTTGTTGCTAAAGATTGTTTTAGACTCCACTGGCAAAATTCTAGATTGCCTTTTTTTTTATTGACCAGTTCCCAATGCACCAATAAAGTATGATCAATAACTTAGCTATCTATTTTATGTGCTATGCATGTGCTCTTATCAAACTGACCTACTTTTTATATGTGAGCCATGTGTGGCTTGAGGGAATGACACTATCGAGAAAGCAGATAGTGAGAGATAAAGAAAATAAAGAGACAAGAGAGAGAGAATAAATAGAGAAAAGGGAGAGATAGAGAAAGATAATCTAAGGACCATGTGTATTCATTTCAGCTAAGTTATACAATGTAATCCACTGGAAGTTAGTGAAACTTTTATTGTCCAAAATATTTGATATAAATTTTGCTTGCACAATTGGCATTACTGAAACAAATAAAAGTGAAAGAGAACATGCTGAAATAGCCACAACATCCTACATGATATTCATTTGTTTGGAGTATATTTAAATCATATACACACCTTGGAATTTTAACAGCCAATTTGTATCTACACTGTCATTGAGGTGTAACTGCCCACAATGTACAGGCAAAACTGAAAGGCATGCAAAATTCAAAGACTAAGTGATCAGATCAAATACAATTGTTTTTATATCTGAACATATCAAGATAAAATAATTTACCACAAAAATATTTTAAATAAATAAAAAGATTAAGATTTCACATAAAAGTTGGGAAGTTAATAACATGTTCTGCCATAATTATACTCTTACAATGCAAAGAGTATACTTCTATATCATGTCTAAGGCAGAGGTCATAGGAGCTGAAAGTTTACTTAGTGTGTTTTTTAAGTACTAAACAGTTTAATTTATGTTTTAATCTCTTAATAAACATGGTTTAAAATACAAAAGTAGTGCTATTTGACTAAAGATGGAATGTATCATTCATTTAGAATTAAGGTCAATATGTATCATATGGCATAATACATATACATGTATCACTTTATGTTGAAAAACAAAATTGTTTAATACTTGTTTACATGAGTTGAAATGTCAACATCAGGTCACTTTGGCAAGAACAATTTTTTAAAACAATATTTAAACATTACCACTTCATGAGATTACATCATCACAATATCATAGGATCACATCATCAGCCTATTATGAGATCACCTCATCACCATATCAACTGATCACATCATCCCTACATCATTTGATCATATCATCATAACATAATAACTACATCATGTGATCACATCATCACCACGCCATGTGATCACATCATCACTACATCCTGTGATCACATTATCACTACATCCTGTGATCACATCATCACCACATCATGTGATCACATCATCACCACATCATGTGATCACATAATCACCACTACATCCTGTGATCACATCATCACTACATCCTGTGATCACATCATCACATCATGTGATCACATCATCACCACTACATCTTGTGATCACATCATCACCACATCCTGTGATCACATCATCACCACATCATGTGATCACATCATCACCATACACTAAATATCTGTTTTAGTTACAACACATTGTAATGGGTAGAGTGGGTGTTAGAGGTCATGTAAAAATTGTTTAAATTTATATACCAAAAAATAGGACAACAGCAGCATTTAGTTCTATCTTTTGGCTACTTCGATGTCATTAGGAGACTTGTGATAAAAAAAATGAAGCCACAGTGAAAGACATAAACTCCAACTTTGGGAGTAAATCTATGCATACAGCGAACATACTCCGACAGCTTCAAGTAGAACTTGAATGATAACTTTCTGTGTATTTTTGCCCTTCTTGTACTTTGAGACATTCAGTCATGTGTGAAACATGGACAGTCCCTTCTTGTCCCCCCTGGGAAGCCGGAGCTTCATATTTAACTAAAAACAACCCAGTGCTCAGCTCAGGGGCACATCCTTGGACAGCTCAAGGGCACACCCGTAGACAGCTCAGGGGCACAACCCTGGACAGCTCAGGGGTAGACTCAGTGCACTTCTAGGAGAAAACAGACTCACAGTTCAGGGTATAAATAAATCTGACCTAAATTCTAATATGGACATGTACAACATTTGGCAGATTTATAGAACAATTTATGAGTTAATTGGTATGCTGTAATCAAACCAGCCCTGAAGTATAGACACAGCAGTTAAACAGTTAAAAAAAATTTTTTGTTTGTTCATCAACAGAAATGTTGAAGGAAAAAAAACCTTAACAAAATAATTTGCAATAATTATATAAAAATAAAAAATATTCTAAAAAAAACAACATTTGTATGTGACTAGTAATCACTGTCAGTAAGATATGCAATTTTAAAAACTAAATAGTTAAGGAGTATTTCTCTAGGTTCGGAAAAAATTAAATTGTGATTCATCAACAAATTAATAGTAATGACAGTGGTTGTGTCAAACCTGCATCGACAGACATGGATAAAGCATAGTTAGACAAATGTTCCACATCACTCTCATTTACTGCATGTAGTGCATGGCATTCCTTAGCATTCATCAAACGAACATTCCAAAAATGTGTCGACAACTTAAAATTTAGTACCATTGAAAAGTATAACATTTTGTATTAGCTTTTAGTGCGGTAAATAACAAAAAAAAAAAAAAAAAAAAAAAAGGATTGACCTGCAATATCAGCCAAAACAAAGACTTAATTCGTTAAACTGAATCTTATGTAGTTTGGGGCCATCCTTAAATGATGTCACGCATGGGGGGGGGGGTGTCACATTTTGTGACTATGTGTGATAAGGGGCCGGGGTTTAAGCAATTCGATGTCATATAAAAAGCCGAACGTTATTGAAAAATAAATTGCACTCAACACTAAATTACAGACATTTTAACGTTTTTCTTTTATACAATGATTAAAATTATTTAATTTTTTAAAAATATGATCACCGTCATTTTACTGAGAAAATCGGTACAGGCTTGTGAGGTCCCAAAAATGGCTCTGATGAAGTTACAGGACCCCATGTAGGAGGAGAATCATGGTGTAGTGACATTGACAGTTGTGAGAATTTATGTCTAAATGTGGAGATGGGACTCATAGAATTATGGCTACCACATGAAGCAGGTTGCAACGTAAAATAGTTGACAGGGGGTGGGAGGAATGACCTTCGTAAATGTTCTAGGGCATGGATCTTAACCTTTTGCAGCGCTGCATTCCCCAGAATTTCAAAACATCTTCCGCCACCCCCCCCCCCCCCCCCGCTCGGATAATTTATACTGTTATAAAATTGTTTAACTGTAAATATTGAAATAATTTAGTTAAGGTAGTTTAATTTCTTTATTCAACTTTCCAGAAACAAGAAAAAGAGATGAGCCAATACCAATTAATGCGCACCACAAAAACATTTACTGCTACTACTACAGATCAAAATACATGAAAACTGATTTTGTTTTAAGAGCAGCAACAACTAGCAATGATGTGGTATGGCTTGACAAACACAATGTTGCGTGCATGTCGATGAGATTTTCAAAGAACATTGAGTTCATAGGCACTCCACACTTTTTGTAGTCATATATGACTTTAACAATTGTGAATTTTTGGGGGACATTTATTTTACAGTTTTTAGTACATTTTTTTGGAAAAAACATGTTTTATTTTGTACTTTTTAGTCTTGGGAAATGTAAAACACAAATTAATAGACTGGAACATGATTTCAGAAGCATCTAAAATTTCAATTTTTAAAAAATGATAATACTTTTTGTGTAATATACTGCAGGGAGTTGTAATATCGTGAACAAACATGATAGATCTGCATGAATTGTGACCTGGCATAATAGTTCATTGATATTAATGCGGAATAAATAAGGGTCAGTGGAGGTCACTAGGGACCTACTGATCATGAAGGGTTCTAACGACGTCATCATCAGGGCTGGGTAAGTGTAAAAAGTTTCAGCTGAGATGGAGATCAGGAAGTGGGTTTGATATTGAGATGCAAGATTTGACCACACACAAACTAACAAACAGACAGAGAAATCCAAGAAAAAGCATATAACAAAATGGCAGAATTTTCAATGGTACGAGATTAAAGTTTCCCATTTGAGTACCACCCGATTCCAGGCACACATCATATTTATAAATTTCAAGTTAAAGTCCAACTTAACTAGAAATAAAAAATTTAAGAAATCCAAAGTAAAAGAAATGTTCCTGTTAAAAATAACAAAATGGGGAAGAGAAAAATATCTGATCAACTTCAGCATTTAAGTTAAAGCATTTTCTCAGTTCCAAACTGTGTGATCAGTTATGGCAGTGATAAGCTTCTGAAGGAAATTTGATCAAATTTAAATGTTCATAAATGACATCAAATGCAGAGAGTCATAAACTTTCACTCATACAGATTGGAAAGATTGATCAAATCAGAAGAGTCTCCCACAATATCTGGTTGATTATTTCTCAAAGATATTGTACATTTCGTTTTTAGTTGTAAAAGTTTTGAGTGTGCAAAGAAAAAGGTGTAACCAAACAAAACAAAAAAAAAAGTAATAAAATTGTTAAAAACAAGAACAGTTAGTTTGTTATGAAGGAATATTCACTCTTCTTGTGACAGGTGGCGCCAGCACACAGGGACAGATCAGCAAGATTCTGGCTCAGCTTTGTCAAGAGATCTGGTGATGCTGTCTTTGCAATGTTGGCAAGTTCATATGGGTCGGCTCTCATGTCGTAGACTTCAACAAAATTCTGCAAACATGAATAATATAGAACGGATTTTCATATGCTCAAATGGCTTTATTTCTATATGCCCCAATGGCTTTATTTCTCTTCACTTCATTGGCTTCATTTCTCTACACTTCAAAATTGTAATCTTATAACTTTTAGAAAAATAATAAAATGTTGTGGAATTCCTTTTGTTTTATTGCTATTTACATTTGAATTATATTAAATATATTTTGGAAGTCAATGCCCAGACAATTTCATTACTACTAATACTTTTGATGATTGAATAAAAGAGTACTGAAATAATTGACATGATTGGTTTGGAATGGTATCACATACAAATGTGCCAATACTATTAACCCTTCCGTACCAGGCGCGTCTTTTTGCAGTGACCTACTTTTTCCCTGTGGCCCAAGCGCGTCTATTTGCCACATAGAGGGTTATCTAATATAAACACAAAAAAACGAGGCTATAACCCTTCACCATAGTCTCGGGCAGAATGTTTATTCGTTAGGGGAATAGTCAAATTTTATTTTGCCTTTTAAATTATGAAAATCAACCAATTACTGATTTTTTTGTGCGGATCTGTATTTGTTGTTTCCATAGCGCTATTGATTACGACTTAGGCCCACATAGAGAAGGTATCTATTATAATTAGAAAACGAAGATATAAACTTTCAACATAGTCTCGGGCAGAATGTTTATGCGTTAAGGGAATGGTCGAATTTTATTTTGATTTTGCCTTTAAATTATGAAAATCAACAAATTACTGATTTTTTTTGTGCCGATCTGTATTTGTTGTCTCCTTGGCGCTACCTAGCACTATTGTTGACGATGACTTACGCCCACTTGATGAAACCTTTTGTTCTGAAACTATTATTAAGCTTTAATTTTGATTAGATGATTCTCATTTTCAACAACCTTATCCATTTCTCAACAGATAATTCTCTACATGTTATTATCAATTGTTTGAAACAAAAAAAAAAAAACAATAAGTTACAAACCTGTCAAATTTTGGCTTTTTTCAAAATAATGTCTGGGCCACAGGGAAAGTTAGCCGAAAGTAGGTGGGTACCAGAAGGGTTAAGCCACGGATGGCTGTGACATCAGTGACAAACATACACCTACAAACATGAGTACAAAAATCCCATGACAACTAAGCCATGACCTACATCAGTGTCCTGCAAGGCGCAATATTTGTAGCTCTCCAGTTGTGTCTCGTAACGTATGCAGCCGTATGTGTTGTTCCAAGAGTCTTCACAGACACAGTGGCTGTCACAGTTCTGTCATAGTGGAGGAAATCATAAACTAATCAAAGAATAGAACATTTCCCAACATATTGGGGATTTGGGGAATTTTAGAAACTAAATGTTACCAAGATGATATCATAGTGAATTATTAGATACTTGTCTAAAATTTTCTACAGGTTTTATTTAACTATCCCAAATAAGGATTATCTTTTCCCATAATATGTGTTTCATAGTGATGTCCCTTAAAATTAATCTTCATAATTTGTGAATTTGCATCAGTTCAAAGAATTCTTTTAGATATATTTTCAAGTTTAAATGTAGAAAGAATAGTACAACTTTGTCTTTACATAGATTATATTTGAGCCATCCAGGCAAAGTAGACAAGCAAAGCCAATTATATTTAAAAAATAAATTGTAAAGGTTAGGAAGCAAAAAGCATGATATAATAACAAGCATATTTGAAAGCAGATTGTATTTCTCCAAGCAGCAACTTTTGGGGTCAAGGGTGGGTTGAACAAGGGTGGGTTGAACAAATGTCTATTTCAGTGTTAAATTTCATTCTATCAAATGTAAAAATGATGATATGAATTTTTGGATAAAGATGAAGTCTAAAATAAACTTTCATCCATTAAATTAATGAATAAAAATAATGAATATAATGTAATGGAAAAACAAACAATACAAGCTGACAGGCATTTTTTAAAAGAAAATGAAAATATTTTCTTACAGTCTTAACATATTGTTGTCATGACATAAGCATACAGAGTGACCCTGGTCATCGTACTTGGGGCAATGGTTCATTCAACAATTTACAGAGTGACCCTGGTCCCTGTACTTAGGGCAATGGTTCAATGATTCAGTCAAAGACTTACAGAGAGACCCTGGTCTTTGTACTTAGGGCAATGGTTCACATCCTCTGACTGTTCACCATGGTACTCCACTAGCACTGTGGCACGGAAAGGATGCGGTTGACCCTCCAGAATTGGTTTGAAGGTCGCTCCATCAAACATGGGTGGGGCTGACAGGTTAGCTAAGTCTAGAAATGTGGGGGCTAAATCCACATTCATTATACTTTCCTGTAGATGAAGCAGAGCAAGGAAAACATGGGTGGTCATGATGACAGGGAAGTTTTTTTGGAAGGACAGGATGAAAATTAAACAAGCCACTCTGTGGAGATTTTGCAGGTCATAATTAGTACATAAATATTTGTGAGCACTTCAAATAAAACAATGATAGTGTGCAGAGCAAGAACTATATTGTACATTTTGAAATATTGTGTACAAACATTGTGAGAGAACCAATAGTGTTAAATGATATGTAAATAGTTATTTTTTTCAATTATGTTTTTCCTGCTAATAATAGAAAGAATGATAGGGAGATTTTGGGATATTTTAACAATTTTGTGTAGGAAAGATATATTTACTTCAATTATTTACATTTCAAATCAGCCTACATTTATTATGTTTGATTTTTGCTTCTCAAGTATCTGTTTCTTAAAGTAGCCTAAGTAGCCTTTGTTTTTAATTTCTGCATTATAATTTTTAAACTATTGAAGAAATGATATAGCCAGTCAAGGAAATAAGTATTGAGTAAATAAAAAGTATGTGAAATAAGTATGGAGTAATTTAAAAGTCTGTAAAATAAGTAATGAATTAATTAATGGGAAGGTGAAATAAGCATGGTGTAAATTGAAAGAGCATGTGAAATAATTTTTAAGCAAATTGACTTTGAAATGTATAATTTTATTTAATACAGCAGAAACTTTTATCAACAATTTTTTTTCTTAAAACACCTTTTCCAAGTCAGTATTAGATGCATTTAAATATTTAAAACTTTGTGAATGTTAAGTGGTTGTCTGCATTAAGTCATGTTTAACTATAACAGTGGCGTCAATAGACTATTTCAAGACAAGTTGATTAGTGATTGCATTTAGTGGAGTCTATGCTACATGGCCAGATCCCAAAGAGTTTATGATGCCAATTGATTAGGTTGTTTTTTTTTTAAATCCTTCTAAAGTTTGGATCAGTTTAAAAACAAAAGCAAGTGATAAATATCAAAACTGTAATCAAATTGTGTTACTTTATTTTATCATTAAGACAGCTTTATGAAAGCCAAAAAAATATTAATATTATTTAGCTTGTGCGTGCTAAAAAAATCTGGCAAAAACAGAAGCCATGCAAAGCAGATGGCAACAATATATATGGCAGTTTGGATCAATCTTGGGCCAAACTCACAGAGAGGCCTTGATTGGTGTACATCGGACAGCCTGGTATCTCTCCATCATGCTCACCAAAATATTCAACTAAGATTGTATCTCGGAAACTAAATTCATTGACATCCAAAGACTTGACATGTTTAAGGCTCATACATTTACCAGTAACTGGATGCCATGATCTGCAGTGTTTCATTTTTGACGCTCTCATCATCTGCGGCTCAATGGAAAATTGTTCAACCCCTTTGATAGAGTGTGAGCTTTTTGGCTTCTTCCACATGTAAGGCAGAGATCTCCTAAGCCTAGGTCTCACAACAACAGACTGCGGTTTAAGCAGTTTGAGGAAAGACATGCCATCAAAATTACTGACAACAGCTGGCGGCAGGCTCCCGATGTCAGAAAAGGTTGGCGCCAAGTCCACAGACATGATAAGCTCCTGTTATGAAATGGTAGTACAAGTTTTCAGGTCACACACCGATACAGCAACTAACCCGTAGCTCAATATACTTTACTTTGTCACACATGGAAGTGCATAATGCTGTTATATTGCAATATATATATATATGTATATCATCCTGTATAGTTCAACAACAGTAAAGGAGCGGTTCTTAACACCTAATATCGACACAACGCTGACTGGCAACTATATAACAAAGCAACAAGAAAAATTCATTTCCCATTAGCTGTGCATGCTTTCTAACACACTTAAATCACTTCCAAATTGGATAAAGCACAACTTTACAGACTGATTGTCCTTAAATTTTGATTTTTTTTTTCTTTTTTACACAGATCAACTTTGGTAATTTTGTCAAAAATGGTCTCAGATGATAAATTTAACAGCATTTTAAATGTTATTATAGATAATTCATGTTAATTATGCTAGCTGTAGTAATACAGATGCCTATACATAAATTAATGAAGTGAAATTAAATATTGTCTGTCTAAAAAAATTTATTGAATTTACCATTTTATAACCTTATTTTTACCCATACAATGGTAAAAAGTCATGCGGATAGGTTGTTTTTTTACTCTCTGCGCAATGTGGACATAAAGTGTTAACCTGAGATCACCATACTGGGGGAAAAATCATTGTGGAAAGAAGGTTGTTTTTACAATATGGATATAATATGTTAACAGATCCTCAGAACTTTTACTCTTGATCTTTTTTCAGGGCTCACAAAATAAAAATGTGCACAGAAGGCAAAAAAGAACAGGTGAAACCATTAGTTAGTTGTAATTAATATAGGAGAATTAGGGTACAATAAAAAAAAACGGGTCTGATTTTCACAAAAATGAAACAAAAAATTGTAAAATAAATGACCAAACATATTAGACTGTTTGGGCTGCCAGTTTGAAAGATGTTTTATAAATATAGAAACTATAATTCGTGTCTTTTTTTTTTTATATTGGTGGGCACCTGTAGAATACAATGTAAAGACGGCATAGACTTTGCTGGGCAAGTTTCTTAAGGGGAAAAAGCTGGTTCCCTAGTCAGCAAATCCCCTCTCTCCACACATCTGGTGAACTCAAGAAAAATGAAGTTTAGATGATAGCAGTTTGGCACCAGGAAAGTTGCAGGAGTTGCCGGGGTTTTTCATTGAGTTAATGTCATACCGCCTTTAGGACTCCATCTCTGGGTTTGAGTTCAGAGTTTTCCTTCTCTTAATTGAGTTGCTATCCAAGGTTAATGAGTCCTATCCAACTGGGGATGTTCTATTGTTTGTCTCTTTTTTTCCTAAGGATTGAGCTTCAATCCACAATTTTTAGAAATGGTGCAATGAAGACAGCAATGCCAGTTAACATAACAAATTTAATGACAAAACTTGCAAAATGTCATTTTTTTTATACTTTTGTAATATAAAAAAAAAGAACTCAGATACATCTACAACTTTAAATTTGGTCAAAATATTCAAAACAAGTGAATAATAATTTCCTTCATCTGACCTGTGTATCCAGACTTAGGTGGACACAAGGTACTAAGCTAATACCCAGAATCTGACCTGCATACCCTGTGAATCTAGAGCCAAACATCTTACCTCAGATGTAGTGTTGGCTTTAACTCCTGGACCACGCACCATCAGAGGCACCCTGATGTCAAAGTCGTAAAACTGTCTTTTATCATATGGTAATGAAAACTGGCCTGTAATACAATAGCAATGATAAAGAACACTGAAATTGGTGTACACAAAAAAAAACTTTTAAAAAGCTCTCTAGGTGACAAGTAAAAACTTTTTTTTTTTAAAACTGTCTTATAATAGATATAATTTGCATATTGTTTAAAATTTTAATACTAAAACTTTTCTCTACTTAAGATTAGCTAGATCATCATCAATTTACCTTTCATTAGGAATACTATCATAAAATTACTTTTTTTTTTTAAATCTCTAAACATTATCATGTTCTTCATTCACATTAATCAGTCTCGATGGCTTACAATCAGTATTTTCACAAACCATTGTCTGGTTTGAAGAACACATAGGTGTTGTCAAACTATTGCTTCACTTAAATGTTAACTGTCTGATTTGATGCCCTCCAACTATTGGCTTATCTAAATGATAAATGTAATTTGATGTGTTTCAAAATATTTACCTAATTGATAACCATTACCTAAATCATAACCATGTCTGATGTGTTTTTAATGTATTGGCTGACCTAAATGATATCCGTTGTCTGATGTGAAGAACACATAAGTGTTGTCAAGCTGACCCATAGCCTTGAGTTTGTTGATGACTCCCTCAACCATATCATCCACAGACAAAAGAGTTCTCCATCTGTCATGTCAGTTAAATGTGGTTTTAGCATGGAATCATTTGGTTCAATATATCTGTCATGTCAGTTAAATGTGGTTTTAGCATGGAATCATTTGGTTCAATATATCTGACATGTCAGAGGTTTTAGCATGGAATTATTTGGTTCAATATATCTGCCATGCCAGTGGTTTTAGCATGGAATCATTTGGTTCAATATATCTGCCATGTCAGTGGTTTTAGCATGGAATCATTTGGTTCAATATATTAGCCTTCTGAACACATTATCTCATTGGTGGAAATAAAATTAAAAATAATGAATACAATCAATACCAGTGAGTCTCAAATGATGCATCACAGGGCCACTACAAATTAGAGTTCTATTGAACTATGATAGAATGTTATTAAACATTCACACAAAAATTGTCATTGCGAATCTTTTGATAATGAAATCAAAACAGCATGAGCTTTTATTTTAATGTATGATAACTAATTGTAGTGGTTTTTTTAAGGAATGCAAAAATTTAATCATTTCCGTATGATATTAATAATTTTAACTGAACTATTCAAAGAAGCCCAATGGAACTATTGTCATGGGACTATTTTTACTGACCTGTTTCTGTAGAAATCATCTATCATGGTAATGGTATCATTTGGCATGGGTGTAATGGCTTGTTCTATTAACCAATGCTTGTCCTGGTCATGAAATTTTAAGCAACACACATTTAGAACTAGAGAAAAGTCTTGTATTTAAATTTTGATTCAGCTAGTATTTTTAATCAATTTGACATGGCCTAAAGGATTGGATGCCACAGAATGAAACAGAAATTTCTATGCCAGTTGTTGGCACCCCGGGTGGATGGGACTCATCAAACTTGCACGGCAACTCCTCTAAGAAAAGGCATACTCTGAATTCAAACCAGGAGCCAGAATGATCAATAAATTGATCGTGAGCTCTCAAATGTGAGAGAAAAAAAAAAAGCTCAGCCAAAATTTGATTCCATATTCATGTATACGAAACTCTGGCACCCCAGTCCACAGCTTGAAAATATCACCAGCATGCTCCCCAGCTCACAAACTTAAACACACACACACTTGTGGCATAAACAGATTTATAAACCTGCCAGTGACTCAGGTAAGTTAAAAGCTATGTCAATCAACTCTTACAAAAAAAACAAAAAAACAATTGTATATGATAAAATAAAGTCTAATAATTCTTCCATAAAAAACTGATCCAAGCAATACCTGCTTAAGTGGCTGTTTTAACCCCATGGAAATTGCTGCTAATATTGCATTGAGGTGAAGCAGAACAATTAAATACCTTTAAAATTATATTACCTTAGGTGACCATTACAAGGGTTGTTTAGAAGCAGAGTAAAAATTGTGTGCAATGTTATTAAAGTGTTTGGGGCCACTCACCTGGCCGTGGACATTGAAGTGTTTGGTCCTGGGTGCCTTTACACTGGAGAAATTCTTCATGTACTGCGGTGCAGAAGTAAAAGGCTGGTGACAGGCAGGAGTGGACAGCATCATAAAAAATGGCTTCTTTGAAGTTTGTGCCGATAAAAATTTTTGAGCTTTTTTATGCTTGAGATTAAAAAAAAAAAAACAATTTAGACATACAGATTTCTGTCTAAAAGAAGATTTTAAAAAAAGATAGATTGCTTTGGTAAAATTATAGGAATGACTTTTCAGCCCTTTTTCAACAAGAGTTACTTAAAAGAAAAAGTGCTTTCTGAGACCTGATAACAAATTTATATGCAAGTCTGTCACTGGTGGGGGCATATTCTCTTTTCCAACACTAATAAAAATCGTAATTCTTAACAAATTGGTCTTGAAATTCAGAAATTACAATAGAAGCTAAAATTGAATGAGAACACAACTCTGCTGTGTAACATGAGTTGTTGATCTTGGCAGATGCCAAATTAATCAAAGGCTGCCATCAACAATTCTAATGAAAGTTTCTTTTTTATACTTCATCTGAGAAATCCACCATCTAACACTATCTGATGTTTGATAAAGCCAACTTCAAAACTTAAACAAAATTATTTTGTCATATTTAAGACTGCTACATTATAAAAACTGAATTGTACTAAATGATTTATGTTTTTGAAACACACAAAATACAACAAACTACACATGTAATAATAATTCTAGCCATATTTTTTAAATGTAAGAAAACAGATTACAATGACTAAACCGACAATGACATCAGCGAGAAAGTAAGAAGATTGTAGTTGACTGATCCTTCAACTACATAAGTGAGATAGTAAAAAGATGGTAGGTGATTGAACCTACAATGACATCAGTGAGAAAGTAAGAAGATTGTAGTTGACTGATCCTTCAACTACATAAGTGAGATAGTAAAAAGATGGTAGGTGATTGAACCTACAATGACATCCGTGAGGTAGTCTGAAGCATAGTTGTCCCCATGCTTGACTGCCTTGCCATTGACTGACAGCGTGTAGTTGTAATAGACAGAGTTGCCTACCTGTAGACATCAAAAGAATCTATGGACTTAAGCAACATAATCTGTATATCTATGGACAAAAAAAAATTATCTGTATATCTATGGACATAATAACATAATCTGTGAATCTATGGACATAACAATATAATCTTTGAATCTATGCCAATGGTAGGCAGCACCCACAAACATGAAGATTAACCTTTCATATTTATACAAATGTTCCAAGAATTTTATTTAATATTGGTTTTAAAAGATACTTAGCCCATAATGTATACGTTGACAATCAACACAAGCTACTGACCAATCCATTCCATTCATCCCATCCAGGTGGAACATGAGCCACACCCCCAGCCTGCTGAGTGCCATACTGAAAACGGAATTTCAATTTATGGTACTAAAATAATAAAAAATATAAATGCCATATTATTATGTATGTAACATACATAAATTTTTGTGCCATACTACAATTAAACGGCAGTAAATGATATAATGGGTTTTGTGTTGTGTATATTTGAGATCTACTGTTGTCTAGGATGCGATGATTCTCAGCAGACTTCAATAGCACACAGTCAGTGGACATAAGTAGAACCCAATAATCAGTTGACCTTTGTCTACACAACAATCAGTGAAATTCAGTTGTACTTGAGTTTTACACAATAATCAGTGAATTTTCATTGTACACAATGTCAGTGGACTTCAGTTGCACACAATTATCAATGAAACCCTCTGGTCAGGCATGTAGATTTCAGTTACACACAATGACCAATGGAATTCTCTAATAAAAAAGTTGTATAAATCTGACTCAAACATTGCTCTGAGACTGGACACTATCACTGCTCATGAATGAGCAACAACAAACACGTCTTAGAACAGCTACAGTTGGAATATTTCTCACAGCATATTATGACAGAATCAGGGACAGGAAAAGAATAATCGCCATTTTTTTATCAACAATTATAAAAATGAAACCAAAAAAATTTTTTTTTTAAATATATTTTCCAGCAGAAAGTGACTTATTTGTTCCAAACCAATATTAGTTTCAGCCAACTTTTGATGTTACCTGATTAAGGTATTTCCCAGCAAAGAATGTTTTATAGCCACTGCCTTGCAGGAAAGTGGGGAATGTTTTCTTTTCTCCAGCACTCTGCCAGGCAGGACTGCTGCAGTTACCATTTAAGCTGTTATTTGTGGTCATGTGGTTATGTATGAACTGTCCAGTTAAAATGCTGGATCGACTGGGACAGCACAGTGGGCTTGTGACAAACTGTGTAACATAGTTTAAACCAATCGTAAGCTACAGTATATACATATATAGTAAAATATCTTGAAATTAAAGAAAAAGTAAAATCTCTAAGTTGTTCTTTGTATAAATAACAATGAAAGCAGTAAAAGAAATTACTTTTAAAAAAAATTTAACTCCCTAAACATGTGATCTTTCTTACCATGTTTGTGAATGTCATTCCAAAATCTGCTATTAGCTGCTTTGTTTTTGGCATAGGGTACTAAAAATAGAATGAATTAAAAAATTAGTAACTGATAATTAAATGGAACATTAAAATTACAGCTGTGGGGAAGGGGGTCTGCGGACTGGGAACCAGCTTAGTCTCTGTAACAAAATACAAGGGCTTTGTGATTTCATCTAGGGAAGAAAAAAAAACACCATCCTTTCTCTGGTAAAAAAAAAAGAAAAAAAAGTGACATGGGTGAGCCTCCTCTCTACCCCAAGTGCCTTGATCTGTGTTTATTTTCTGAACTCCAGCCCATTTGTATGTTAGTCATATCCAGTTGTCCATACACCTAACCTTACAGTCATCCAGATGCAGGAAACAACACATGATGAAGAACTCACAATATTTCAATATTTCTGATTTGGTTACCAACCATTTGCTACAAGTAATATTGCCTTGTTTACTTGTTAAGGAGATGTTGCTTTTTTTTAAAAATGTTTTTTCTTTTTTTTAAAGTTAAGGTTTTGAGAGCTTAATAACTGTTTGCCGTTCAACACCAATGGATGCTTTTTTCTTTGATATCCTTTAAAGACATAACATGCAAGGTTTATTAACTGTCAACTTGAATAGTAGTAAATTATTTGATTCTATTAATCCAAAAGCCATGGGTTGAAATCGGTAAATGAGGTTTATGACAACCCTTGATTAATGTGGAAGGGGAGGGGGCTTTTTACTAAATTGTAATAAGCAATGTTTTGGTACTTGAACAAACTTTGTGTATTTAGATATTGTCAAGTTATAGAAACAATTATTGGAGGGTGGATATATGTCAAAGAATAAATGATGGATAAGTGTTGGTTAGTAAGGTATGTGGCACTTATTTTTATAACACAATGTTTTGTTGATGTTATATTGTGTAGCATGAAGTTATTTCTTTTGGCTTAGGGAACAACTGATGGTAACTGGGGGACACATTTTTGAGGTAGATCTGTGGCTTGATGTTGGATGAGTGATATTGTGTTTGGTGTCAGTGAGAACACAAAAGTGAGTACATGTGAATTGTTAATGGGTTAACATAATAATGTCGACACAGAAGTTGTTAGAGTCTTGTTTCATTATATTAAGGTATTTTCTTGGACACAAGAATTGGTAAGGAGTGAATGAAGTATAAATGAACAGCGAAGATAAAAATAGATAAAAGATTTCAATTAGCAAATGTTGGTAAATTTTATTTTAAGACAGTAGTGCTAAATTATATTCAACATGTAGTTGTGTGATTCTCAACTTGATAATATCATCTACTGAGCCCAGTTACATTTTCCTTGCCTCAAGCTTACACACCGACTGTCACTAAAACAAATGCAATGACAAACAAGATATATATGTTTAATTTAGTTGTTGAAAAGAGGCCTTAATATCCATATCATGATAAACGCTGTGATTGTAGAGATCTATATGATTCAAAATGGTATCGTAGGGCCAATCAAAGGCTGTCATATAGACAAGCATAGGCACAGAATTTTATTATCTGTATTGCTGGGTTGGTCTGGTCAAAGTGTATTTTGTATCAAAATAAAAAGGTGAAAAATAGAAAAGGTATACTGGAACGACCAATGGTTTTGATAGCTCGTTTGCGTTAAAGTCTACCATTCCTATTTTTCACATTTTGAAATATTATTCGTTTGGATATATCTAACGATATATTATTTTATATACAATTTATATATATCTTTATATATACAAAAATAAGTGTTATAAAAATTTAGGTATTTTTGCATCAACTAAAATATTTGAAAGTTAAATTTTAAAAAAACAACTACAAATTGCGAATGATTATTTGTAAAAAGACTGAAAACTTATGTGTAAAATTGTCAAACAATTTTTAAGGTAATAATCTATTAAAATTTAAAAATTATTCTGATTATGGAAATGAGCTCTGAATGAATTTTTGAAGCCCATTTTAATGACATATTGCCTATTAATATATAAATTAAGTAATATCAAGTGGACTGCCAATAAAAAACATATCATGCAATCTTCTTCACAAAAAGGTTATCCACCCCTTGGTTAGCCCCTACTCACTAATATAAAATCATGAAAAGTAAAAATAGTAAAAATGTCAAAGGCAGGCATGCAGAGGAAATGAGGCAAGGGATGTTTGGGAGCTCTCAAATTGTCTACAATATATGTTATTTAGCTAATCCCTTATTTTAGCTCAATTAATTATTTTTAGTGAAATAAACTAAAAACTTTTTTTTTACACTTCATATATTTATTGTGTTTACTATAACATGTATTTATTGTTTGCCAAAAGCAATTTTCATAAGATAAAAAAAGTAAGGTAGAAAAATAGACACTCAAGTCAGACTCACAAGCCTCTCCTTAAGGTGGGGTCATATGATGAAGTACATGTATTAACATGGTATAACCTCAATCTTTCCCAAAAAAGTCCCCCACCCCACATTCACATAAGTTTTTGAACTAGGAACAAGGTAAGTTTTTTTTAAAAAAAAGGATGGCCCCTTGAAGCATTTGGGAAGAGGGGGTTAGAAATTGATTTCCGACCAATGCAGCATACACTTCCCAGACAACCGAAAGTCCCAACATATCAGCTGACTTTGGGAGCACTCCAGAGATTAAAGGGTCATCAAAGTTGACTCTGGAGCCTGCCTAACAGAAAACTTAGAAAAACTGGAAACCCGGAAATTTCAGGAAAAAGCCATCAAACCAGTTTCCGTCTTCCAGGGTGAATCAGGTGCTGGAATTTGATCCCCCATCTTAGCAAACCCCAGGATAGTAAATTTATTTGCGTAATCCTTTACAGTTGGGGCGCGCCTAATGCTTAGTTTGTGGGTACATTTGCCTTTATACGCTTTTCTGTGTTCGCTTATTATGTTTTCAGATGTCTTATGGTCAGTTGTCATGAGCTTACTTGTCCTACATTCATTTTCCTGCCACACCAACAAGGTTAAGCAGCATAGCGATCAGAAATCTGCCTAGATACCACTGTGGTCATTGTCATTGTGACTTTGCTGCCAACACATCCCTAAACATAAGTGGCAATGTCAAGGAGACCATGTCGCTCCCACTATGCCTGAATTTCTCCATTACGTCAATGTATCAGAGAATGACTTTGTCCTGTTAAACAGCTGACCAGGGAAGCAGCATCAAGACAAAAGATGTGACATGTGAGACTCTGCTAAGTAAGAGAATTCCACTAAAATCAGAGAGCGACGAAATTTCCAAGCATTGGTTGACATGTGACCTGTCCTTGTAATGAGCAGACCAGGGAAAATGTTATAAGCTACCAGGGATTTTATTATGAGGTGTAAACTAGAGACATGGTTGGCGCATGTGATCTTGATGTACCGTAACAGCTAGGGATGAAGGAGAATGTCTCAGTGGTGTAGCGAAGGTCAGTGCCGCCAGGTGGGGGTGGAGATTTTGCCGCCCACTACCATGAAATAAAAAAACAAACTCTTCAGTTTGACGAAAATGCAGCCCCCTCTATATAAAGAAATAAGTGCCGCCTTGGGTGGAATGTCTATTTTTTGGCAGTTGTGAGTCATGTCATAATAGGATCATAAGTTGCTTTAGTGTTCTGTGTTGGTCAGCTATAGTTTGGCAGGAGGCAGACTTAATTATTGAGATGACACCTACGTTGACTCTGATTTGTGATGAGTACAATGAGAGACAGTGTTCTTCTTTTTATAAAAGTGTTGGACTGCGATAAAGCTTTAAAATAGATTAAGTAGACACGAACAATCTGTGTCGATATAACAATATATATTGAGCTTTAATAATAATTTTACATCACAAATAATTAAACGTTTCGGCACTTGCCTCTATGTATATTATGTAAATTTGATTAATACTTATTTGTATGTCTTGTACTGATGAAGGCAAGTGCCGAAACGTTTAATTGGCACGACCCTGGGAGAAAGGTAGTTATGATATGGAAACTTCTGAATTGATTTTAAATTTTAAGTTTACTTACCTGGCCAAACAAGGCCACATCTTGATCATCCGTAAGTATAAAAACAATATTTGGTTGTATAGCTCCCAACGATGCATTAAGTATTAAGAGCAGAATGAAGCAAACCTTCAGCTTTAAGTATATTACAACAAGACGGGCTTTGCACAGCAGAAGACATCTTCAGTGTTTGATCACATGACAAGTTGGTCACCCTATATACCGAGATCAGAATTATATATTTTAAGTTATAAGAGCTATATTCTCTTAAATTAGCCCAAATATGTTCCTCTCTATCTTAGTATCATTGAATTAAATTAATAATTAAAGAATTCTTAAATAAATATTTAGTAAGTGTAAAAACAGGCAAAATATCATCGACCTAAGAATAAATAATGTGCAAATATGTGCATTAATTAATTATCAAAACTTCAAATGAGTAATAAATGTTTACCATAATGACAATAAATTGAAATATTTTAAAATTTAAAGTTATATATTAATAATTAAGTCCAGTCTGTATATCGATCGATAGCTGTCTGAATATCAACCAAAGCATAATCTCCATGCATGGCAACACAGAATGTATTCAAGAAATTATTATTTGATCCGATAAATGATTTCAAACTTGGAGAACAGCAAGCATCACGAAGAAAGTACAGACCTTTACAAAAACTTGCCTTAGAAAAATACTGAACATAAAATTGCCAACATGATCACCAACAAAGACTTACTGGAATGGACATAGCTAGAGCCTCTTGATGAAGACATCGCGGGAAAATATGGAGGTGGGTAGGGCACACTCTTCACAAACCTCCAGGTTTCATCACGAAAAAATCCCTAATGTAGAATACAGAGGGAGGGTAGAAGAGTGATAGGTCAAAGAAGACATCGAGACGTGAGCTAGATGCAGACACACAAGTATATGAAACACCTGGAAGCAACGGGAAAGGAAAGCGCAGAATTGAGATGACTGGAAAATTCTTATACTATAAGTTATAGACAGCCTAAGCCGTATACCTAAGGCGGGAAATAGGCTATATATTTATCGCAATTGCGATTATTTTTGAATTTTGTTTTTATTCGCTCAATTTTAGTTTAAGCGTTGACATTTCAACATTAATTTTATCAAAGCGATTTGAGAAATAAATTAATAATCAAAATTATACAGATAGTATTGACAAAAATATTTTTCCATTCCAAAACCAAATTTCAAAAAATCAATTTATTCTTAGGTCTATATAATAAGAAAAACGATTTTGCCGCCCCCTTTAAGTGTCGCCCGGGGCGTTGGCCCTCTACTTTCGCTACTGCATTCCGTGACACGCTTAAAACATCGAATTGTCACAGAAAAATTTGCTCGGATTCTACACCACCCATTTACGAAGACAGAAGGGTGTCAACAATGTTAATAAGGTTGAAATTCGTAAGGAGCTTTTTACAAATATTATTTTCTCGGAGCCGTAGCCGTAGGGTAATCAAATTATTAATTCAAACCTTAATTTTAACAAGTGTAGTAAATATATTGCTTTAATTTTTTACTGCAAGAAAACCATAAGATAAATAATTTTAATCTAATGTTACAAATGGTGAATCTTTTTTGTTTTGGGGAATTTTATTTGGCGTGCGAATTGCTATGACTTTTAAAAAAATTGTTTTTAGAATTTGGATAGGTCCAAGAGGACGGCTGAAATTAAATAAGCCAGCTAGACTATTAATAACTGGAAAATATAGTAAATGATCACTGTGACAATTAAAAGATAACATCGATAAAACTATAGATTTTTAATATTTAAAAATGATGTTGGCATGCAAATATTTTTTATTTATAAGAAAATACTTTATTTATTAAAGGAAAGTGCATTTTATTATTCATATTTTCATGTGACATTCTCATTCGGGACTTTCGTATTATCTGGTAGTCTATTTATTTACATCCCTAACTGGGAGTATCGCTGTTATAAATTTTTGGTGGGCACGATATTTATAATTATTATACTAATACTAACTCTTTGGCAAAGCAGTATTAGTTTATTTGGTTTACGGTTTTGTTTAAATTGTTGACTATATTCTAGTATCTATTTATTATACGAAGTTAGGCTGCTACTATTTTAAATATATAATTTTAAAAATAAATGAGTAAATTCATTAATTAATGACCAACCACCAATGTTGACTATAAAATAATTAGGCGAGGCTTCTTTTCCACTTCTTATCTAACTCTAAAGTGCCTAAGCCTTACACTAATTTCAATACTATTTATTTGAATTTTCCTAACTTATTATCTTTTACGTGGGCCCTAGCCTAAATAGTTAATAGTAATTAACTTTAAAATAAGATCTGTGATTAGGATTAGGGTAGATCTTTTCACTTTCCTTATGACTTATGACACTTTCACTTTCATATATTTGACACTGACCACTGACACACTTTTTTGGTCTGGTCAGTCTGGTGAGCTTACCATTACCAGCAACGAAATTTCCTCCACCCTGTATGCCTGTAACTGTATGAGTATGGTGATTTTAGTGACATGATATAGCCTACTCCAGTGGTCAGCAAACTCATAAGTTACAAGCCAAAGGGCAAAAAATCAGCAGCAGGGTGATTAATGATTAAACAATTTTTGAGAGCCAAATTTCTTTTCAAGAACTGCGAGCCGCGGTTTGCCAACCATGGTTTGCCAACCACTGGCCTAGCCGCCCTAGCCTATTATCTGGTCTAACTGGTAAAGCACTATAAATTTAGGTATGTTCACACTGTTAGTGCCGCGATGTCTCACACTGCTGCCGTCTTGGTTGCCGTGACCTGTAAAATTGAGAATAAAACGTTAAATAATAATGAAAAAATTTCCTAAATGTTTTCCTAATAACATAACCTCAACACTAAATCTATCCCTAAACCTAACCTCAACCCTAAATCTATCCCTAAACCTCTAAAAATAAATATCCCTAAACCTAACCTGACCCCTAAACAATCTAATTGTATCAAATAGCCTAAATTTCTTTCACTTTTAGTTAAATTTTGGTTTTAAAAATAAATGATTAACTTGAATTAAATAATATTAGCCTAATGGTCTAATATTTAATTATTAATATGTTATTACTACTATAAAATTATTAAATAAGTATAAGTAACTAATGTCATATTCATATATATATCCAACTAAGATTGGAAACAAACCATAAGTTTATAATAATAAGCATAGAATAGTATGCGAAATTGGTAGAGTAGAGTGCAATGTTTCCCTAGGCTTAAGCCTGATTTGGCAGGAAAGTAGCCTTAGCTGCTTCAGCTTCAGAGGAAGAAAATAAATTTAGTTCCAAAATAAGTCATGTGATTTGATAGAGCATAGACCTACTTTAATTTCACTTTAAATTTGAAAAAGGATACCAATTTCAACTATAACTACCTTTAGATGTTTTAGTGCTATGAACTTTTTCAAATGCGACTTGGTTGGTCTTCTTTTTTTTAGTGTCAATCATTAATGTAGTATTGGTATGGTGTGCACCACTTCATTTTGTGACCCTACTTCTGGCTGTTTGTCTAAGACTAAGACATGAAAGGACAGAACAGTTTTCTAATTTAGTTTCACAATGACAATGGAGCTTAAGGAATTATTTATTGTTTTGTTTCTTTAACTTACATATTTGTTGTTATTTATAACTTATAGGCCATAAGAATAGTACGTAGAAAACGTTTAATTAAAAAATTATATTACCTTAAACTTAAAAAAATCTTCAGGCCCACTCAATAATTGTTTCCAAAAGTGATAGCTTAGTCAAACATTGAGACCAAGGGACACAAAGACATGGAACACAGGACTCGCAAGCGTATTAGGGAGGCAAAGTCCAAAGCCAGACCAGGTGAACTTTCATCAACAAATCTTTTTTTTTCTTTATTGGGCAGCTGACAATTCATTTTATTAGGTTCACAAATGAATTTCTACATAATTTTCTAATATTTTTTGTAATTTCACTCTTGAAAAGGTCTGGGAATAATATAAATTAATGGACAGGACCAATAATTTTTGCATTTACTTTTTTGTTTGGTATCCTGCTTTACTCTACGTACAAGACAGATGTTATTTTGTTCATTCTCTTTGCCAGAACTTTATAAGGAGTCTAATGGGTGGTACGCACACAATTATGTTGAGACATTTGATCTACGAAAAGAAATTGTTAGAGACAATGTAGAAAGAGTTGATGCCACCCAGATGACCGTGGAAGAGTTTCAAGAGCGATATGAAAGATCCTACACTCCAGTTGTTATCACCAACTGCCAGAAAGATTGGGCTGCTTCCTACAAGTGGAATCCTCAAGTATTTAACTATGAATAAATTTTCTCATGAATTTTATTTAGTTTTTTTCCCACTTAACCATTTTTGAAGTGTAAAAATAATTAATAAGACGCTTATTTTTAAAATGAAATTCAAATATCTCTTTTATGAAAAAAAAAGAACACCTTATATTTGAAATTGTTATTAAATTTTTAAAAACTCCATAGTTTGTATATTTTTCACTATTTTTTTTTTAATCCACTAGCGTCTAGCCAAGAAATACAGAAATCAACGCTTTAAATGTGGAGAAGATGATGGTGGCTACTCAGTCAAGATAAAATTGAAATATTTTGCGGATTATCTAAAACACAATAAAGATGACAGTCCATTATATATTTTTGACAGCAACTATGGAGAGGTATATTTGCATTTTACGCTGTTAGAAAATCATTATGGCTTGAATTCCTTCATTCAGTCTTTTTGTGTTCATGAAAGTTAATGAGATGATACCTTGAAACTGAATCTCCAGCATCTTGAACGCCACATATTCCTAGTTTTAAAAGGAAGGTATGTGGGCCAGTTGCAATTTGTTGTTACAAATGGATTTCTTGACGGAGGAAAGAATATTCATAGTTGACCATTACTTTCGCTCATGCATAATTGTTTGTGAATGGAGACCATGTTTGAAAAGGTGGCAGAACAATGCAGAGAGAGATTAAATAAGAAGGCACCATGTAATACGGCTATGCTTTCAACTTTTACAAAACTTGTCAGTTCTGGAAAAGTACTCTGTCAACAGAAGGGGATCTGATCGACCAGTTTGTGAATGTGACTTTTGCTGGAGACTGCACATTCCTTTAAAATTTAGAATCCTAAACTGGAAAAGTGTTCACAAGTCATCATCTTGGCTCCGGCAAGTGTTGTCCAACCTGTAGTCGGTAAAAAAATGCACTATGTCCTTATGCAATCAGCAAATGGAAGTATTGTTCATGCTTCGCTTTCAGGTATCTTTATCTTAGACTTAGTGGGGGCGAAAACAGCACCTCCTGCAGAACACATGTGGAATTCTCTATCAAAAGAGTTATTGGTCGAGCAGACTCCCCCCTCCGTTTAACACCGAACACAGAATGGCAAAATTTAATAGAAATTGACAGCATAACCACATTACTTGGTGTTGTCTTTGTGCCATTTTGCCCATTAACCCATATGCTGAATGTTTACATCTAGTTTCCATTATGAAATTTTTCTTAACACATCTTTTATGTTTAAAAATTATGCCCTAATCCATATGGTATCACATACCTTATCTAAACAGAGGTTCTGAAACTTTGTACCATAAAATCCATTTTTTATTTAAATCTGTAGGCTATTAGCCAGCTTTAACCCTATAACTGTCAAGTGCATTTTTCTGGAGTATCAAGCCATTTTTAACATTGTCATATGCTTGTCAAAAATGACAAAATCCCATACTCAGTGAATTCAGAGACCCTTACAGGTATACATTTTCTGAAAGTAAATAGGACTAGGTATCTTATGGTATGAAAAGAATTTGTTTTTATTTTATGCCTGTTGGCAATAGTTGGCCTTGGCCTTTACAGAGTGGGTATAATTTTGCTGCTGATCTTCTGAATTCAACCCAACTTAATACTCCATAAATTGTTCAAGTTGTTTTTGAGATACTGGAAGCAGTATTGTTTCAGAAAATGTCATGTTAAATGTACTTATTTAGGAAATTGTAATTTTCATGGATTATTTTCATTTACCTTCAAATTTCTGACATACATAAGTTGGACAACACGAAGGAAGTTCAAAAGAATTTACTTTCGATTGCAGTTATTAAATCCATTTTTTATATCAATTAATCCTTCAGAACATACAGAAGCATACATTTCTTTGAATCTATTTAGGGTAGGTCTTTGGGATTCAATCTTTGTTTTTTCTGTTCGGTTTCCACCCTTTCCCAATGCAAAACAACTAAGCTTAGGGCTAAAATAGTCAATATCCGACTCTTGTGTTGCCATCACCGCTGGAGCTAGCACTTGGAATATTTATGAAATTATTGCTTTCATTTTATATGATACAGCAGAATGTGGCAGTTATGACAATTATAGGGTTAAGAGGAGCTACTAAAATGATTTTACTTTTCTTTTAAGATACAGGTTTACAGAAAAAATTACCTGATGCGAATGGCCTACAACTTAAAATTTAACGAACTTTAAATAAAACAACTTACAAAATTATTGATAATAATTTGACAGTAAATATTTGTCCATTAATTTTAAAAGCTCTTGCTTAGACTTTTTCTATACTGATTTTGATAACAGTGACAAATAATATGGCGCTTTGGAATCCTAACTTAATCCATTCCAAGACAAGTTTTCCTATAACAATAATAAAACTGGATTAATCCGTTCTTCTGTCCTTCAAACTCTATGGATCCCAGTCCTTTCCTTAAAGTTCTCGAAACCACTTTCCAACGCTAATATCAGGCCTTTCACTAAATCATATTGGATGACCTTGGCTTTCTGAAAAATTATCGTCTCCAGAAATCAAATAAACAGTGAGCTGTTTTTCTTCATTTATCCAAACTAAGAGGAGTCTGTTTCCATCCCTTCCACACTTTTTGACCATATCAACTTCTTTAATAGCTTCTTAATTTTTCAAAATTATACAAACAGTTGATTTAGGCATCCCGAATATAGCTCTAACTGCTGTTCTCTTACTCTTATCTTCCTCACTACACTTTTTAGGACTCATGGCGAAAACATTAAGTTGTTATATAAAAAAAATTACACAAAATATGCATAGATGCATAAAATTAGCAGTAAAAAATCACACAAGATGCTTTCACTACAGATTTTAACAATGAGCTGAATGTCAAAGCATATAGGGCTGTATGCACAAAAAAACACATGAAAAACTTGCTGGGCTTTCGGAATCCAAAGCTGCTTTTGGATTTTGAATGAAACATGGCTAGAAATTTTCATTCGGATTCCAAGTTGTTTGAGTTATAAGGCATTCGAATTCCAAAGCCCCACTGTAGTAAATTAATCATAATTTTTTTTTTTCTTTTTGTAGCATCCTAAACGTAGGAAACTTTTAGAAGATTATGAAGTACCCAAATTCTTCAGAGACGACTTATTTAAATATGCTGGTGAACACAGGAGACCACCGTATCGGTTAGTATTAGTTTTAAAATACTAATGGGAAAATGCATATTATCTCTGCAACTCAGAAACTTGTCATCCTTGGCCCTTTAACTTTATCTTCTTGAGTGTCATTTTCTTCGGTTTTTTAAATCAGTAAGACATGTGTCGACAAAAAATGTAGACTGGGGGGGTTTAAATTCAAGCAATGCCCTTTCCAGTCATCCTCCAGCTGTGAGACTAAATGGATCACAAAGGAAAATAACCAAAGGAAAATAACATGCTACATTGAATCTATCAGTCAAACCTTGGACAAAGCCACACAAAAAAACAACAACACAGCACTATAAGACAGTTACAGCAGTGAGAAAACCAGATCAGAAACAGTGCTAAGTGTGTTAGAGCTCTTTTGGGTATATCCTTTTAAATATGCTCTGAACCTAGCTTTTTGTTTACAATTATAAATTATTATAAAACCTTGATTTGACCAAAAAATACATACAAAATTAATATGTCAGAAATTCTAATATTGTCTTTTAACAATAGAAAATGATACACTAAATTAATTGTTCTAGGTGGTTTGTAATGGGACCAGCAAGGTCAGGAACAGGGATCCATATCGATCCACTGGGAACCAGTGCATGGAATGCCCTTGTCATAGGTCATAAAAGGTAGGCATTGAACAGCTGTCCAGAAAATTTTTGACTAATAAAATATTTAATAATAATTGTTGGTCTTATACCAGACCCTGAAATAATATTTTAATCCACATTTTTCAAGCCTAAAATATATCTCCATTTTCTCTCTTTGAATGCCATATGCACATCATTTATGTTAATGCATTTTTTTTTCATTCTTGTCACTAGTATTATTATATATATTTATTGCTAACATTTAAAGGTGGTGCTTACTTCCGACCAACACCCCACGAGAACTCCTGAAGGTAACCTCAGATATTGGAGGCAGGCAGAAAGATGAGGCCATCACTTGGTTCAGATACATCTATCCCAGGGTCAAAAGCCCAGACTGGCCTAAAGAATATCAGCCGGTGAGTTGTTTGACTTTTCTCTGCATGAGAACACGCTGAATGGCACATGCCCCAAGGGCTACTGAATCAGAATTTTTATGAGCTGAATTAGAACAAAATTGTTTCAGAGAATCAGAACATTAAAAGAATGTCTTACTAAGCTGTGTAACAAGTTATGGTAGGTGCCACAGCAACTGCCACCTCCAACAATATTTAACTCAAATCCATGCTATAACTCCCTGTGAAATTTAACATTTTGTAATTATTAAAAGTAAAGGTAAAACTACTGCGGATGTTGGCCTGAAATCTAGTGCATTTCTATAATACTTGTTTCATGTCAAATTTATTTGAACCCAGTACTGCCTGACCCTCTTTTAACATGAAATCCCTCAAAGCCAAATGAACTCTGTTTACAAATTTAAATGATTTTTCTTTTTAAAATAAAAAAATATAAATTGTGGTAAGTCTTTCTTATTTAAATTTAAAATTGAATGAAATTTTGTAAACAAGATAATAAATATGCTTATTTGAGAGTAACCTTATAATTTTAATATCTGACTTTGACCATGTCTTATCAGTATTGATTTTTTCAAAGTCTGTTTCACATATATCTTCAATTCAACTACACTTTTACTTTCTACTTAAATTTCAATAGAATTTTTATCGATATGTTTGATTGTTTCATTATCTAAACTAGCTGGTAAGGTAAACTTTAAATGTCCTCGAGCATGAGCTGAGAGAGTCTTATGAACTTTAAACTCCTGTAACTTTGTTATGAAAGAAGATAAAAAGATACATATTTCCTCACAAAAAAAAAATGAAACGTGTGCCATTCTCTTGCAAGTAACAATGAAATTTAGCAAACAAAGATATGGCATTTTAGTTTTTAAGTGCCCTGAACGAGCATCATAGGTAGCAATCAGAGTCACAAGGGGCTGCCTGACATACTGACATGGTGGGAAATGGGGAGAACGACAGCCGACAGTGATGGCAATAGAGGGTTAAAACAGATAATTTGTCTTTTCTCTCACACTGGACAATAAAAATGTAATAAATGACCAGATGCTTTTAAAAATACTTCTTCACTTGTTCCTTAATGTCTTTAGTGTTTAATGAGTAAAATAAATCAGTTATTTTTTTATTTTCAATTGTGGATGTCCACTTTTCTGATTTTTTAGCTAGAGATCATCCAGCATCCTGGTGAAACTGTGTTTGTGCCGGGTGGCTGGTGGCATGTAGTCATTAACCTTGATGACACAATTGCAGTCACACAGAACTTCTGCAGCATTGTCAACTTTCCCATTGTCTGGCACAAAACTGTTCGGGGGAGGCCAAAGTTGTCCAAGAAGTGGTTACGGGCACTTAAGGTAGGCTTGATTTGCTTTATAAATTGGTCAGCTGCCCCACTGTCAGTGTATTGTTCATCTTAGAAACTTAGTGGTCGTTTCTTCTTAGGCTTTAAATCCTGTAATGAAAAAACATTTTCAAGGAGTCGGCACAGTGGGATTCTGCTAATAAATGTTGGGATGGTTATAACAAATTTCTAAAAAGGAATACCTTAAAAAATGTATACATTATAATATTATTTTATATTTCTTAATGTCTTGAATAATTTAATGGATCACTGATGAATTTTATTTAATGCCATGCTTTGATTTTCTTTGAGAATGTTTACTAATTATCACCCTTGACTAGGCCTTGAGACCTGAAGTGGCTGCCATGGCAAACAAGATTGACCTTAGCAAACCAACTGGCTTCAACTCAGACAGTTCCAGCTCAGCATCATCTTCTTCAAGTGACACGAGTTCTGAATCAGCGGATAGTGAGAGTGACTCTGAGTCAGAATCGGCCAGCAAATCGTAAGCAGTCAAATTATGTTTCAAACTGGCAAAGAAATACATTTTTATAAAATGCTCTATTTTATTTATTGATATTTGGTTGTCTTGTCATTTGTCTAACTGACAGGATAATTTTGATGGCATTTTAAAATCTCATAATCAAGAAGTAGGTCATTGAACCATGACTATTGATACATTGGGATCGATCTAGTAACACAAATTGTAATGTGTTTTAATGATAGAACCTGACATTATTTGGTTAGGTCAAGACACCTCACATCATACTATAATCTCCTTTCACGGTGTATCAGTAAATTTGTAGTAATCTCTTAATATTGTTTATGTTTACAGAAAAAGATCCAGGCATTCAAAGTCTCGCTCATTAACGCCAAACGGAAACTTGTTGGTGCAATCACACCAGCATCATGTGAGGTCGAGATCCAAATCCCTGTCAAGGTCAAATATATGTGTGGCCAAGGAGCGCGACAGAGGCAGTTACCAGGACCACAGAGACACTCGCAGTGTTTCAAGCACACCTAAAAATTCACGATAATATTTGTTTACCTGGTGGCTTGAGTCTCACTTGTTATTTACTCATCTTAAAGTCAACTAGAAAAAAGAAAGCGGATGTATCACTAGTATCAGTTCTTAGCACTGCATCACCCGGTTGTATAAAAAAAAAATCTAAACTTACAGCTCATCTTACAGTTATTTTTCATGACTTTATCCATTGATGATTGGGAACAAATGATCTAGTTGGTCAATGAAAGAAGGAGATTGAAATATGAAGAATAATAGAAAAGAGAAGACAAAAACTAAACCTGTTAAAAAGTATTGAATTAATGTTATTGTTTGTTTTTTTTTGAATGGCTGGCTAAGGTCCACTCAACTCGCTTGAAAACTGCATGGGGAGATGGATGGTTCAGTTTTAATGTGTTCAATTAAGTTCTAAAAAATCAGAATTTTTCTTTATTTAATTTAAAGCAAATGATTGCCGTTCCAAATCGTCATGTAAACTTGCATTTTTAAAAATTTGATGCAATATTTTCTTCTTTTTCCAGTGAGGAAAATTTTCATTTTTATCTAAAATATTCATTGAACCACATATGATTGTTGATGCATATGTAAATAAAAATATTAACTGATTTAATGTAAGTATTAGACATTTTATATTTATGATTCTGGTTCGCTCAAACTACTCTGACTGAAAGTGGAATTTGCTCTCTTGAAATAATTCTGTATTTGAGTCAATAACTTCAAGGTGATCTTCCTAAATCTTAAGGTTTGCTAGCATTGTCAACATTAAATTTTAAATCTTATAAAGAGAATCTAGCTGTGAAATGAAAAAAAGAAAGGAAAGCTCAAGAGGAACTGCCATTGCAATGTTCTTTTTACCTTAACTATAAGTTTACACAGTACCAAGTATCATAATGGCCTTATTAAAATATCATATACAGGTGTTTTTTCAACAGTTTGACAACACAATCTTCAAGATGATTAGCAAAGCAAAAAGAAATTATTCAAATGTTAAATTCATTCTCTGGCCTGTTCATTATTTAAATGCTCTGTGCAGATTCAGTGACTTCTCTGCAGGTACTGGTATTAATTTCTGACATCGACTCTTGGCATAAAGTGACACTTGTGATTTAGATGTTAAATTACATCTTTTCCTTTTAATCATTCTAAGGAAAGACAAATCCGGAAGCCTCTATTTTTTTTTGCAACCAAACGGTTGGGTTAATAATTTTTTAGACCATATTTTATGTAGGGTTTAAAGGCTCTTTTTTAAAAAACTATTTGATTTGATATCATCTCCTAATTTTTTTGTAACATTGCCCACATCATGTTAAAAAACATTAAACTCTGATCCAATACTTTTTAAGTTGAAAACTTTTGGTATTTTTCATCAATCACAGCCGTAAGTTTTTAAATAAATTATTTGGAGGTGTTTTGTCCCAGCTGCTCAATTTGATTTAAGGAGTTTATCATTTGTTTGCATATGTTAAATGTATAATTAATTCATAAATTTAAAAGTTGTGCTGTAATATTTTTTTACAGGTTAACATTTGGAAAAAGATAGCGGGAAGACAAATCACTTATAAAGAAAAAATCACTCGAGTCTCAAATTGTTTTTGTAGAAACAGAATTTTGGATAGAAGTTGTATTTTTCAACTTTACCAGATATGAAAACATCTGTTAGCTCTAGACATGTACTAAATACAGGAGGCTTGGCTGGCTTGTAGCACATTGTCTTCTGATATGAAAACATCTTTTAGCTCCAGACATGTACAAAATGCAAGAGGCTTGGTTTATAGCACTGTCTTCAAGTTTAAATGATTCCATATTTTATATATGTATTTACTTTTATAAGATAATTGGGCTATTTCACACTATTAGTGCCCATCGTGATTTGATTGTTTAGGGTTCGGGTTAGGTTTAAGGATACATTTTTTTAGAGTTAGAGGTTTAGGGATAGGTTCAGGTGAGGTTTAGCGATACATTTAGGAAATTTTTTCATTATTATTTAACGTTTTATTCTTAATTTTACGGGTCGCTGCAACCAAGATGGCAGCCGTGTGAGACATCGCGGCACTAATAATGTGAAATTACCGATAATTGTATTCCAGGTTGACCATTATTTCCTTCCAGGTCAGAATTCTTCTTTGTACCAGTACGTTTTATTTTTCATGTTTTTAATGTTGTAGAAGGAGCTGGAAATATTAGTAGTTTACTGTACCGTACTTAATTTGTAATGTAAGTTGATGTCAACATCATTTCTGTTTTCACTAACAATGGCATCATTAGCAGTATTGGATTAAACAATTAAAATAATGTCTTTGTATGATAATTTCTGATTAATGAATTTTGGTTTGGCAAGAGTCTATAGAGAGTGAGAGGGATGATACTTTGGTTTTATTGAACAACACTGTGAATCATTTGTTATGATGAAATAATAGAAATGATACTGTTAACTATTTGATTAGGTGATTCCCAACTCATTCCATTGTAAAATCATTTCAGGCTATACAGCCTTTGGAAATATTTTTAATCAAGTGTTCTTGATGAATCAATTTATACACAGGGCATTGTAGATCAAATAATTGTTTCAAAGTTGTTATTTTCCTGCACATGTTTATCCATGCAAAGGCCAGACTAGAAGATGCTGTTTTACAAGATTTAGAAACACTAAATATTTGGCGATTAATTTTGTAAAAAATCTAAACATTTTAAAGCTATTACAATGCTTATAAGTGATTAGTATTTATCAATGAAAAGTCTGTTAATGTTCAAGTTAATGGTACAATTCTTTGTGATAAGTGCTATCAGTAATTGACTTTGATGAATAAATTATCAAATCAGTGAGAAATCATGTGACACTTGATCATTTTGTGTGATTATGCTTTCATGTTGTAATCACAAACAGAGCAAATTTATTTAACAAAATAAAAATGCTAATTGGAGAAATCCTTAGTGAGATGAGAAAACACTAGACTAGATGGCCAAGAAGTTGTAAATAAGAAAAAAGTAATAAATACCATTGTATAATTTTATTTATTTATAAAACAAATACATGAGTATAATTGTAAAAAAATGTTTACTATTGGAATGTACAGAAAATGGAAAAAAAACTGAATCCAGATATACAAATTTAAATTTTATTCAGAGTGGAATGTTAAAAAGTCACTATCAGAATGTTAACTGTATTACAAACTAGTATTCATTAGCAGCCACTATAATCATTGCCTGGAAGTAGTTTAACATATTGTTAACAAATAGTCACACTTATTTAAAACTTTCTAAATTTGAAAAAAAACTGAAACCTTGTAGAAAGACAATCAGCTTTGTCATACCGGCACAGTCAAGCTCAAAGACAGCTAAAAAAAAATATAACTTAAATGAGATAAAAGAGATTAATTATGTTCTTAACAATTAATTTTGATATTTTTTGACATTCAAATTAATATTCATTAGCAGACAAAAGAATGCATCAATAAAAGTTCTTACTAAATAAAAAAAATGAACGAGATGGGATATTCTCATCAGTATCAATCTATGTACATTTACCATTTATTTACACATGTCTACACAAGATGAACAACACATACATCTAGTTTTGCCATTTTTAAAGTACAGAACCGTTTCATCCATTCAACCAGTCTCATGAACTTGCAAGAACAAACTATATCACAAACACTCATGCATAGCAACTCCCAAAAGAAAATGTTCAACCACTCTTACGGAAGATACATGATTCTTCACAACACTTTCATGACACTGACATGTTTAACAATTCATAACCAAACCTTTACAAATTACAACTGTGCAACTTCGTTGGTTTAAAACAAAAATGTGATAACCTTTCAACCTTTTTATCAAAGAATAAAAAAAAAGAATTTGGAAATAGAGACCCATGTTTACAAAAAGTCATTTTGTAAGATAGCTGCCATCATTTTTGTTTTTTTTTAAAGGAAATTCATTTTAACAAATTAATGGTTCAGCTACCTGACATTTAACAAAAAAAATATATATTTCTTAAGCATCTTAATTTTAAGCATTGATGGGGGTAAAATTTTACCAGTGTTATTTTATTCTAATATGTTTCAATGCTAAATTTTCTTTACTTTAACGGCCCATTGTTTTTAACTGCTCCATCCACACTAAGCAAAACCACTGGATAGAAACACTCACACCACTGGATAGAAACACTCACACTCTCTGATCAATGCTGCCTTACAAATATAAACAAAGACAGTGACGAAAATAATGAAATGAAAACTTTCCAAGCGGCAGGATGAAGTGAATGTCCAGAGTTACAGTTGTCGGTTGAGCAGTGGCACTTGATGGTTATCCCCCCATTGTTCTGCCACCCGTAACACCCGTCTGGTTTGCCCGTCTTTTTCTCACAACTTCTGGTAACTACTTTTGAATCTTTTAGGAAGAGTAGGGTACAAAAAAACTCTTGCAAAATACATTTGAAAAAGTTAGTTTTGATGTCTGACTAAAAATTTAATTTGCTGTTGAAATATTACACCAATCTACAAGTCAATATCTACAGTGACAAAATATATGGAAAAGTTTCAGTTAAAGCCATGATCACAGTGAGTGTATTTTTCCAACTTTACGGCAATCTTGATAAGTAGTTAATATTAAGAGCACAAAAAATATCCATCATTAAAGCCAAGATTACTCACGTCTCTCCCATCCTTGGATGTAACCAGAGTCACGGATCTTGACGACAGTCGTGTACTTGGCACAGACAAAACCATCGTCACATTCACCAGCAAACAATTCCTTGGCTTCATCAGAGAAAGGGTCCCGACATTTGATATCAGCAAGGACCTGACACTGGTAGCACTGGAGTCCACATTCTGAAGATGACATGAAACATGATGAAATAAGTTGTTTGGGTGTCAAATGTTCAAATCCGGATTTGGCATAATTCATATTAATTTAGGGGGGATACAAAAAATCTTGACATTGCAGCCTTCCGGCTGACCCAGGGAAATTAGGAAAACTTTTGTGCGATTTAAAAATGGCAACAAGCCATTCTGCCCTCAGCGTGAGGCAGGAAATAGACTAAAGTTCCCTACCTCTTCTGATCAGAATTGAATGATTCATTTCTGGGAGTGTGGCACAAGTTATGCTTTTCTCGGCAGCACCAAGTCAGTCGTATTAAAAAAAATAATAATATTGTTTTAAATAGGTTGTCAAGTGTGTCTAAAAATAGGCCATAATCATGAAACAGCACCAACCTTGCAGCTAAAAATGTCATGAGTTTAGCCAATCAGTCAATAGGAACCAAGGTCATTTGGGAATTTGTTAAAGGAGTTTAGCAGTAGCTTTTAAATAAATTTAAAGCAGATTATGGTTAATATTTTTGATGCAATGACATGCATTCATATTTCTTTTGAAAGAATTCCTCCAAATCTAATAATTAGAAAAGATAATCTTTCTTCTAAGAATTATGGTCACTTCAGCCAGGATGGGATTGGAGAATAGATTGTTACATACACAACAGTCTGAGTAGGGGTTGGAGAATAGATTGTTACACACACAACAGTCTTGGTGGGGGTTGGCGAATAGATTGTTACACACACAACAGTCTGGGTGGGGGTTGGATAATAGATTGTTACACACACAACAGTCTGGGTGGGGATTGGCGAATAGATTGTTACACACACAACAGTCTGGGTGGGGGTTGGATAATAGATTGTTACACACACAACAGTCTGGGTGTGGATTGGATACTAGATTGTTACACACAAATTTGTGATCCTGACACGCCATGGCGCAATCGCACCATTTAAAAAAGGTTGGATTAAACACTGTCCCCCATTGCATTACTTGTTTGACATCCCATGAACTGTTGACTCACATTCTTTCATTTCCACAACCATTCTTCTTATTTCTCTGATCCAATCAGTTTTCTCATGGGACCCAACACACCTTTCACACCAAGAAATTCTTATTAATTTTAATGTTTAGCTGTTTGCTGAAGAAGGCTTTTCCCCCCATTTCTTTTGTTTGTACGTTTTACTCTAACCCTTTGGTTCTTGTTCTTGTGTAACCTGATTGCAGCCCCACCCCCCTATTATTTTTCAACATTAGAATCACATTAGAGTGGTAGCCATGGCCATGGAACTTTGTTTAGTTTTATTAATATAACTTATTAAATGTTTGTATTTAGAATAGCACTAGTCATAACGAGTATCAAAATAATAATCCCAAGCAAGCTTTACTTTGTTCTTAAATTATAAATATTCTATACTAACGTTTCTGAACCGACAAATTAGAAAAAAACAAAAACATAATGCATAATAAAGCATGGGTTATTGTAGGGTATTTGTTGTTTGCTATATTTTAAATTATTCCTTGCTTACATTACATAACTTTTGTGAAGCTGAGATACTATTATTATTAACTTGGACTTGGTTCTAATCAGTTATCTTGCTCCATTGCTCAGTTTAAAAAATAAATAAAATTTAATGAGAATAGGTTTGAGTAGCAATTGAATAGAGCCAAAAATGAGACAGATGCACATTTAAAGAAATTAGATACTTGTATTAAATTACTAGTATAGTCTTAGACTAATATCATAAATATGTATACATTAGCTGCAAAAAAATTGAAGGTCCTCCCCACTGACACTCTGTTCTCATCAACAATTTTTTAGTTACACTATCTTGAGTCTGAGTGACTTGGTGAGTGATTCAACTGACAGTTTAGTGTAAGTGTACATTAGTGTACAAAATCACCTACAATTAGGCTATACTTATTATTTGACTTATCCATATTATAATAAATATAATATTAATAATAAATATAATATTAATAATAAATATAATATTAATAATTATAATAAATTATACTGACTATAGTATAGGCCTAATTATTATATTTATAACCAATAATCTATTATTAGAACTTTCAATTTTAAACAAATATGATTTTATTGAGAGGAAAGAGGTTTATTAATAAAACAGCCCTCAACTATTAGGACTTCTCAACACTCCATAACCAACTCTTATATTATTATTACCTAATAATACTAATATTAATACCTAAACCTCAAATAAGTTATTAAAAAGTAAAAAAAGAAGAGGTCATTTCCTGGTTTAGTACCAGGTGTTTGCAGTCAGGTGTGCTGTATATACAGTGATGAAAATAACTGAAACGTTTTGGGGGATATTTTCCAAGTTAAATTATCTCACCTATTAATGGCAAACTTGTTAGAATAACAAGAGCTTGTAGTAAATAATTCATGTTACCCAGTTTTACTTTCCACCACTTCTAAACAGTCCCTTGTTATCACAAGCGGAAGTAGTGCCCTAGTTTGCCATCTAGTGGACAGGTAAGACATCAAGGGTGGCTACTTTCAAAGTTATGCTAAAGGTAAATTCGCTTATTTCTTTATCTTATAAACTTTACAAAAATTAAATGTATGCTTCAAGGGCAGAGCTTAAATCATGTTAGATAGTTTACTTTATTTTAAATTAAGACAATTATTAGCACGGAACGTGCATAATGTTATTTTAAATTTGTACCTAGCTTGGTATTTGGTAAATCGTAAAATAATGAAACTGCATTAATATTAAACAAGATTATAATTTCACATTCTGTCTGGTTTAAAACATGACGAAGTGGCTATTAGCTATTACTATTAGTACCCGAGTACCAGAATTGAGAGGTTGGGATAAAAAAACGATTTAAAATATTATTGTTGGGTTTGTAAGACCAAATGATGTATCAAATGAAAGATAATTGAATGTACTATACGTTTGTAAACTTATTTCTTCATTTTAACTAAAATAAACTACCACAAATGACATCTGAATAGCATTAGTCAAAATGGACCCTGACACGCAGCGCCGCCATTCGCACCCGGGTACCATTAGACTCAATGCTTTTGAGAGTGGGGGGGGGGTAGTGGAAATTGTTGATGTGTAATGGACATTATTAGACCACTTTGACTTGAGTGTGAAAATAATAAACAAGGGAAAAAAAGAAAAAAAAGATGAGGATTTTGAGGTAAACAATCAAAATATTAAAACTTAAAGTTGAATATAGTTCAGTGATTTATTATTATTAAACACCTGTACAACATATTTTTTTTTAAAAGCATACGCCTATGAGGCGTCACTCACCGCCATTAAAATATACAGGCCAAGGAAAATACGTAACAAAACAATGTAACATGGACATTCAGTGATTCAATGGCGTAACGAAAAATTCACAATTGACCAGTAAATATGGACAAGTTAAATTCAGACTTTTCGAGATTCAAACAGTGTACAAATTCCGCGACTCTCCTTTCTCGAACAATGTACGCAAACATCAAGGCCATCGTACGCAAACATCAAGGCATCAAGGTGTCCATTTTTCAACGTCATGTAAATAGAAATGCAGAATGAATGGATTGATACAAGAATGAGTTTTAAAAATAAAAAAAAAATTAAATATAAAAAAAAAGCCTTTCAAAGGCGAATTTAAACGCAATAGAAAAAAATTTAATTTTAAAATGTCTTACAATTCAGTACACAAAGAACGTATGTGCAGAAAGGTAGTAAGGCACTCCATGCAACCAAAAGATTCCCAATAATATGACGACCATTGTTGGTTGGATTGTTGGTTGGATTGGTAGCTTGTGCAATATGACGACCATTGTTGGTTAGGTTGTATGGTTGGATTGTGGGTTGGATTGTTGGTTGGATTGGTAGCTTGTGATATATGACGACCATTGTTGGTTAGGTTGTATGGTTGGATTGTGGGTTGGATTGTGGGTTGGATTGTTGGTTGGATTGGTAGCTTGTGAAATATGACGACCATTGTTGTTTAGGTTGTATGGTTGGATTGTTGATTGGATTGGTAGCTTGTGAAATATGACGACCATTGTTGGTTAGGTTGTATGGTTGGATTGTTGGTTGGATTGTTGGTAGCTTGTAAAACATGATGACCGTTGTTGGTTGGATCGTTGGTTAACTTGTTACATAAAAATTTTGTCTTGAGACGGAAACACCAAGAACGAATCCAGAAATTAAGTAACGACTGTAATAATTGTTCATTTGTTATGTTCCTGTTACAACCTGCTGTAATGATTGTTACAACCTGATGTAATGATTGTTACAACCTGCTGTAATGATTGTCACAACCTGCTGTAGCGATTGTTACAATTACGTTGTGTAATGATTGTTACAGTTGTCCATGACAGGCAACGACTTGGTGAATAAGAGTAAATAGCCCATGAATCTTATTGTAAATAGCTTGTTCCAGGTGATCTGATCGTACAAAGTAATCTCAGAAGAAGAATACTGCACACTCTGTGTTTCAAGACTCCAACGATGGTAGGCAGAAATATTTTATTCACCTGCACTGTTACATGACACCAACGATTCTCAACTGAAATATTTCATCCAGCGGCACTTTTACATGACTCTAACGATAGTCAACTGAAATATTTCATCCAGCGGCACTTTTACATGACTCCAACGATAGTCAACTGAAATATTTCATCCATGCAGCGGCACTGTTACATGACTCCAACGATAGTCAATTGAAATATTTCATTCACTTAGCATTTGTTTAGCTCACATTGTCAATGCCTTGTGTATTTTTGTCCATGTTTGACAAGTAAGCATTGACCGGTGACGGGGGGGGGGGGGGCGACGTGGGGGGCCTCTAGCAGTTGTCGCAGTTATTCCCCTTTTCGTATACCGTACCTCATATGCGTTGAGTCGTTTGTAAAGAGTATAGAACTCCCTTATAGGGTTAGCACTTGCAAGTGTAATAGGGTGAGGACCGCGTTCAGGTTGAAGCAATATGAAATATTAACCGGGGAATGAAACCCTGTTATAAGACAATACGCTACTGCCACCGTTTTAGCCTACGAATCCTTCGAAAAAAAACGAAGAAAAAAATGTCCGCTATTTTGTATTGTCTTTCTTCAGATTTTCCCCCACCATATCAGTATTTCTTATAACCATCCAAAGCTTACCGCACCCTCCCCCACCCTTTAAATTAAATCCTTCGAAACGATGTCCAAAATAACCCATCAATCTTTTCTGTACCACATTCAAGCTGACTGCCTTGAGTGATCATCAGCAAATGTTCACCGTACTGGCTATAATCTATAAGCCACTATGATCTGGGACGTGCTGACTATAATCCACCATGTTATGACGTGCTGGCTGTAATCCACCATTTCGTATTTGGCGTGCTGGTTATAATCCACCATTTCGCGACGTGGTGGTTATAATCCACCACGTTGTGAGGACAGCCATTAGAGAAGATGACGACAGCAAAGACGCTAGGAATCCAGCTGATGTCCTTGAGGCTCTGGAGTTGCAGAAATCTGTGTAGCAGAAACAGCGCTCCGTGTAGCCGCCATTGTTCTGCTGCCTGTAGCACCCTTCCGGTTTGATGTAAGTGGATCCTGGCCTCATGCAAACACGGGACACAACCACGGACACTGATAAAAGCAAAATAAAAATACAAAATATTATTGAGTTGCCTCCCCTAAAAACATGACACATTTGTTTGAAAAAGAAGCTTTCTTTGTCTTCATTCGATAATACTAAATGACATTTCTTCAATGGGACAAAACTAAAAGAAATTGGTTATGAGTGAAACAAAGTATGTGAAAACATGAAAAATGTGAACGCAACAAAATAACGAACGTGTCCACGAACAAAGAGCAGTAAAAATAGAATTAAAATTTAAAAAATAACACTTGGCTGAAATGCAGTAACCGAGAAAGGGGGGCAGCAAGAAGATTGTGGTACATTTCTCTTGCTGCCGTCTCAGATATAACATGTATCATGGATAAGTCAAGACTACTTTTGCTGCCCTCTCGGATATTACATGTATCATGGATAAGCCAAGACTACTCTTGCTGCATGTTAATGTCAAACAACTGTACGGTTTGCTCATTGGCTGCCTTATGCACGAAATTCAAATGTCTTTCTCATATAATGATTGTTTCAACTTATGTAGTTAGTATACCTCCTAATGTCTTTACATTTGGTACCTCTGAATAAAAATACAATTCTTTGTTATTAATTTACACATGTTTTTAATTTCTTTCTTTCTCTCATTCTCCCTCTCCCCCTTCTCTCTCCCTCTCCCCCCTCTCTCTCTCTCTCTCTCTCTCTCTCGTGCGCGCGCTCAATCTCTATTTTTTTTCTTTTTTGTTCTTTCTTTTTTCCCCTCCCTCCATTGTACTCACATCGCTCCCAACCATTGATGTAACCAGAATCTCTGATCTTGACCTTGGTCAGTGTTTTCAAACAGCCCATACATCCGGTGAGATTCCTGGGCGACACACACGTGTTGGGGATGCCGCCAAACCGGTTATTACACTGTGAACAGTTGAGACCCGCTGAAACAAAAACAATCAAATAATTATATTTTTTAAAAACTGATAATCATATTTAAAATTATAGCGATCCTCAGACTTGGTTTTGGAACTTTGATGAAAACTGACGTCACAATCCATATTTAAGATGCAAAAGTAATTTGTTTTTGCGAATGTACTGCTATGTGCTGCAATAAGTGGTGTCCAAAGTCGACCAGATCTTTGACTTCACACTTCAAAGTCACATCTCAACTTAACCCCATACACACCCGACCCACCCCACTCATCCATACCCACACCCTACCCCATCTGCGACCACACCCTACCCCATCTGCGACCACACCCTACCCCATCTGCGACCACACCCTACCCCATCTGCGACCACACCCTACCCCATCTGCGACCACACCCCCACCCCATCTGCGACCACACCCTACCCCAGCCTCGGCCACATTCCCCACCATACCTTATCTGCACCTATACCCCACCCACCTGCACCCTACCTGCACCCACACCGTACCTCAGCCTCACCAAATCTCACCTACAACTTACCCCGCACTCACCCTACCCTGACCTACCCTTACCCACACTCTACCCACTCAAACCCACACCCTACCCCACGCACAACCTCTCAAATGCAAAATAAAAACTTATTTGGATAACAATCGAATGAACGTATCTTTTGGTCGTCCATCTCCCCCCTAGATAGCGAAAAGGCCACGACAAGCATGCAGTTCCGACTTATAAAAACACGAACTCAGTTCAGGAGCTCCTCATTCCTGCAAGAGACTATCGTCAGGGACTGGAACAAGAATCCAAAAGCAACAGTTGGGGCGACTACACTTGACCCACCACCCTTACCTACCCCTTCCTTCAGTGACCCTGCGCCACCCTTTCAAACACTAACCCTCCCACTCCCTTTCAAACACTAACCCTCCCACTCCCTTTCAAACACTAACCCTCCCAAAACCCTTTCAAATACTAACCCTCCCACTCTCTTTCAAACACTAACTCTCCCAAAACCCTTTCAAACACTAATCCTCCCACTCCCTTTCAAACACTAACCCTCCCACTCCCTTTCAAACACTAACCCTCCCAAAACCCTTTTAAACACTAACCCTCCCAAAACCCTTTCAAACACTAACCCTCCCACTCCCTTTCAAACACTAACCCTCCCACTCCCTTTCAAACACTAACCCTCCCACTCCCTTTCAAACACTAACCCTCCCAAAACCCTTTTAAACACTAACCCTCCCAAAACCCTTTCAAACACTAACCCTCCCAAAACCCTTTCAAACACTAACCCTCCCAAAACCCTTTCAAACACTAACCCTCCCACTCCCTTTCAAACACTAACCCTCCCAAAACCCTTTCAAACACTAACACTCCCAAAACCCTTTCAAACACTAACCCTCCCAAAACCCTTTCAAACACTAACCCTCCCAAAACCCTTTCAAACACCAACCCTCCCAAAACACTTTCAAACACTAACCCTCCCAAAACCCTTTCAAACACTAACCCTCCCACTCCCTTTCAAACACTAACCCTCCCAAAACCCTTTCAAACACTAACCCTCCCAAAACCCTTTAAACACTAACCCTCCCAAAATCCTTTCAAAGATCCACTTCCCACCCACTTTGAGAAAGGGGGTTGGCAGACTACTGGTTGAAAGTATGGTGGTCAGATTTCAAATATGAGTACACGGGAATCTAACAAGAGGGACTTATTACTGGAAATTCTTCTCGACTCTCAACAAAGTTTGGGCGATGTTGTCACGGCGTCGTAACTTCTATTTTTACCAAGATATCTATTACAATTGGCAATTTTGCGTAAGGTGTTTACAACTGTGACGTGGCCAAAAAAGATATTGTATGTACATTTCCCGTCACTGCTGAAACTGATCTGTCCAGAATGTGTGTCGCTTCATTATCTTTGTTATAGTCTTCATTCAACTTCTTCTCTTCATACTTATTTTTTCACCAAATCACCCTCTTTTTAAATTGTATCTTCTAATTTTAACACTATTTTACGATACAATAAAAAGAAAATGATTTTTTTTTAAAATTACAAAAATTGCATCTTATTATATTAGTAGATAATAAAATATATTATAATTTTAAAAAAATTGGAATATATTTACATACAGTAATGGGGGGGTTATCGTGATTATTTTGATAGTTTTATCATTTAGTGACATGGCCACAGTCAGGCCCGCACCATATCCGGAAATTTGTTTGAAAGAAATTTTGTCGACGGAAAATTGATTGACGGAAGTTTGATCGAACGGAAATTTGTTCGAACGGAATTTTGGTAGATTATTTTTCAGTCCATGCGATCAAATTTCGCGTCATTTTTTTTTGAGCGCATTATTTGGTTTAACTATATAATATAGTGCGTTCAAAAAGAAATTTGACGAAAATTTGATAGTGTGAACTGAAAAAAAAAAATTAGTTAGAACTATATTAAAATCATAGACCTTTATATTGATGTAAAAGTAGTTTCAAAAAGAGTTATTAGAATCTTTAAATTTGTGAAGTTGCATTAAATAATTAAATAAAAATACCGAAATATGCGAGCAATAGGAAGTAAGACGTTGGCTTATTATCGGGGGAGTGCAACTTTCCAAACAGTGCGATACTTATATTCGAACAGTGTAAGGCTCTAACAAGATTAGCCTTAAATATAAGGTTCATCAAATATATCGGGCGTAACGATATTTCATGGATTTCCACTAATTGATTAATAGTAGTCGGTTAATGGCAACAGTAACTATTCTTTTAAAATTTTTATTTTTTAATATATTTTTTTTAAATGACAATTTGATAACTATTAATAAAATATATGTTCGTTTTACTGTTGTACACTTTTTATTTCGAAAAGGTGGAGTGGGGGTGGGAGGTGGGGCAGTTGAACTTGTTTTTCTTGTTGTTAATACCTTAATTAAACTCTAGATTACTGCAAAACTATTACATTTTTTTTTATCTAGTCTTTGAAATAATTTTATCGATCTCGAGGAGAACCGGGTCGTGTCACTAAGGTTTGAGACACACCGTACCATTAGTACCAAACCATGGACATTTTTTCAAGTGTATTATTAATCTATGAAGTAAACGTGCAAATATTTAAATAAAACTGACTGCTCTCTAGCAAACAACGATGACCCCCCTTATTGCCGCCATCTGACTGCTCTCTAGCAAACAACGATAACTCTCCCTTATTGCCGTCATCGATGACAATAAAAACATCAACCTCAACAACACTGCTTCCTATTTAAATCTTTTATTCTGTTTACCCCAAGCCGTCAGTACAGCAAGGTCAAGATTATTTCACCCACCCACCTCCAAGCTTCCGATTCCCCCACCCAAACACAAAATCATATTTGTGTATGTGTGTGTCTAGTGCTGATCAAATCTATTATTAGCAGACGCGCCCCCCCCCCCGGGATTCCGGTTGACAAGTCTGTAGTGGCTTGCCGATTTGGAAGCGCTGGCCACCGACCCCCTCGGCGTTAACCCGGGGCACATTACAACCATTGCGTGTTCCGCGTGGCAGACAGGGACATGCATGGTAGTTGCTGGAATAAACGGCTCCTACAGGGCTGCCACCTGTGATGCTTCACAGGGGGAAGAAAAGGCAAACACAGGGTAGGGATCATGATTACAAGTTGCCGTTAAGGGATATGAGGCGATAGGCTGTGGTTGAAGCCTATGGTCGATGATTCTAAATATGCAGCCCTGAGAAAACTGCTCCTAGGCAACAGTTTCGTCCCAGCTACTTCGCGAATTAGTTGCGAGGTGGAAACCCACTGTAGAATCCCTCTTAGAGGGCGTCCGATGCTTCCCCGGGACGGGTGGGGGGAGATATTAGGACGTTAATTTACCGTCCCGGCCCCTAGGAGAGTGGACTGCGGACGCTTGAAACACAGCGTCTTCGGTCGACCAGATGTCTCCGGGCGGGGGCTCCATCAGCAAACTCGATCGAGCAGTTGCTGGTGGGGGCGTCCAACGCCCGGGGAGGTCTCTGACGTCTTCCCGCACGGCCTGGCGCCGGGGACACCCGGCGGCTGGCGGGTGTGGGTGTGGGTGGACGCCAGGGAGGGCATTAGGAGCACAAGCTCGACGGCCCGCTGACGCCATTTCCTAATGAGATATTAGCAGACGCGCCCAAAATAACTGCAAGTTCCTGTCAGTTGGAATAATTAACTTTTCTTTTCACTTGGGCTTTGTTGTACTCTGAAGGAGATCTTTTAAATTAAACCAGCCCTATAAACAAACAAAGTTTTTCTTATAAATCCTTTACATACATTTTTAAAAATTATTTCACTTAATATTAATATTTGGCTATTTCATACCAGGAGTACCTTGAATTCATGTGCGTGTTTATAGCTTTAGGGATAGATTTAGGGTTCAGGTTAGGGTGAGGGATAGATTTAGGCTTAGGGTTCAGGTTAGGGTGAGGGATACATTTAGGACGTTTTTTCATTATTTTTAAACGTTTTATTCTTAGTTTTACGTCAAGATGGCGGCCATATTAAAATGCGAGGTACTTCTTGTGCGAATTTACCTAATATTTTAATGTCCCACCCCCTTTTTTTTTTCACGCAAATTTATTTCACCTGCTATTATCAGAAAAAAAAACATATAATATTAGCACCAAACGCACTTGCGATATTTCTTTAAAAGAATCTCATTTAGCGCAGTTATTGGGGAATTTATTTCAAGAAATTAGTTGCATCATATTTCTTTCATTTCCCCCTGAAAAAAAAGGAAAAAATTATTTTTTTGTGTTTTGGTTGGGGGGTGGGGGTGGATGGGGCTGAAAATTTGATAGAATGTGTTGTCATAGGCAACGAATCTATGTGCCCAGTTTCAGCTCGTTGGGCTGATTTTGCCATACACACAGAAAAGAAAAGTTAATGTAAATTAATGTAAAGGATCTAAAAATAGGGGTGTTTCATTAATATAAATAATTCATTTGTTGTTGCTCCCACCAAACCACACCCCCTCCCTTTTTTTCTTCTGAGATATCAGCGAGTTCATTTTGCTTATTTCATGTTAGGACAAAGTTTCCAACGCTGAGGTCCTGGAATATGCCAAACTGTGCAGCGTTTCACCCACTCTAAATGGGAGACATATTCGTTGAATAGGCCACATCACGGGAATGGACCATCGCTGCAGTCAACAAAGACTTGTGCGAACATACATAGGGCACATGCATCATCGGGTAACCACGACAAGGGCGTGTGAAAGAGGGATCTAAAAGCGGACACCATGACAAATGAAAGTGGCCACCATGACGAATGAAAGTGGCCACCATGACGAATGAAAGTGGCCACCATGACTGAAAGTGGCCACCATGACGAATGAAAGTGACCACCATGACAAATGAAAGTGGCCACCATGACGACTGAAAGTGGCCACCATGACGAATGAAAGTGGCCACCATGACGACTGAAAGCGGCCACCATGACGACTGAAAGCGGCCACCATGACGACTGAGGTGCTGTTGGGAAGACATTTTGGGCTGGCGCTTTCCGTCCAACAGGAAGTTCACCAAACCAAAGTCCTAAGTGCCTCAAAGAAATCTGGCACGATTGCTGTGACTGAACTACAACGTCAAGTAGAACAGCCTCCAGCTTAACAATCCACCTCTCCAGCGAGTATAAAGGCCTCACGGCTAATATAGCTTTATTTCTGATTTAAATATCAATATATTGTGTTCCTTCGCATCTTACCCACAAACTAACAGATAAGACTGGGATAACTATAATTTCCGCTCGAATTCGCCCCCCCCCCCAATGTAGACATGGCGCTTACGTCATATTTCCCCGTCAATGAACTTTAGCTGAACCCAAGTTTGATACCGCATTAGGGTGCGGCTAACTAAATATAGTCCCTCTTGACCCTGTTTACAACTAAATAAAATCTATAGTCTGTATTATTAGAATTCTGTAGAAAAATCTAGAGAAATCAGGAAAGGAAAACAATGTATAAACCCTATCTAGAAATATCAGTAAAACAGACTATAAAATGAAGAGAGAGATATTTTTGGAGGATTCACGATCCGCTGTTACGCTAGAGATTCGCTATACTAGACAGAGATTTGTTTACTAACTTTTGCTGTGTGAGTGTAGATTCCTATTAATCTTTGCACCTTTTTACAACATTGTATCTTCTTCAACATTGTACCGGTACAAGCCAATCAGTATACTGTAAGTCCATAGATTTAATTTATTTCTTTTTTATTGTTGTAATTTATTTTTAACTTAATACAATTCATTAATTGTAATTAGCCCTGGTTTGAGTATCATTCTCTTTGTTAGTATTTAACTTATGGTATCGTCTTTTGTTGTGTACTGCTTTAGAACGAGCCATACACTTAAATAAAAGATTAATTTCTCCATACTGATAACAGTACGTAACACCCCCCCCCCCAGCTCAGATTAGTTGCGAAAGTAATCTACTACAGAAATTACGATATTCCTCAAAAAAATTATACATGTTAATGATAATACATTTCATTTTATTTTACCTGTAAGCACTGCGGCTCAAAGTTAAGAATTATTTCCAGCACCACTGAGATATCGCGGCACCACTGGGGTGTAGCGGCACCACTAGGGTATAGCGGCACCACTAGGGTATAGCGGCACCACTAGGGTATAGCGGCACCATTAGGGTATAGCGGCACTACTAGGGTATAGCGCCACCACTGGGGTATAGCGGCACCACTGGGGTATAGCGGCACCACTGGGATATAGCGGCACCACTAGGGTATAGCGGCACCACTGGGGTATAGCGGCACCACTGGGGTATAGCGGCACCACTGGGGTATAGCGGCATCACTGGGGTATAGCGGCACCACTGGGGTATAGCGGCACCACTGGGGTATAACGGCACCACTGGGGTATAGCGGCACCACTGGGGTATAGCGGCACCACTGGGGTATAGCGGCACCACTAGGGTATAGCGGCACCACTAGGGTATAGCGGCACCACTGGGGTATAGCGGCACCACTGGGGTATAGCGGCACCACTGGGGTATAGCGGCACCACTGGGGTATAGCGGCACCACTGGGGTATAGCGGCACCACTGGGGTATAGCGGCACCACTAGGGTATAGCGGCACCACTGGGGTATAGCGGCACCACTGGGGTATAGCGGCACCACTGGGGTATAGCGGCACCACTGGGGTATAGCGGCACCACTGGGGTATAGCGGCACCACTGGGGTATAGCGGCACCACTGGGGTATAGCGGCACCACTGGGGTATAGCGGCACCACTAGGGTATCATAGGGTCTAGTTTTGAATGCCCCAGCTAATGAATTTTAAACCCGATATTTTTTTGCCCACGATTTTGGGTTGTTTATTTTTTTTTTTGCGTGCTAAAGTCTAATTTTCCGCGCCTAAGGGTTAACAGTATCGAATTCCGAAAACAAGAAGTTTTAAAATGCCATTTATGAAACATGTTTTCTTTTTAAAAATGAATTTTATGAATCTGTCACCCCACTCCTTCATTCAAACAAACAAACAAAATCTCCATCTGGGTATTTTTCCATTTCTGCGTCACGAAGGTTCAGAAAGGAACACGTTTGACATTTAAAAAAAAAAACATAAGCAAAGAAATTATTTTATTTTTAGTTTGTAATTTACAGAGCCCGTCAACCATTGTAGCCTAGATAGCTAGAATCACTCTGGTCATATCGCAGTAAAAACAATTGAGTGTCCTCATAAAACTGGGCATAAAGTTGATAAGGAAAATACGACGTTGAATGACGGATATAAGCACCATAAAACTGAGTTTACAGCTGCCCCCCCGCTGTAAACACAAGTGACTGTTACTACGTGTCAATTAAAATGACTGAAATGTGGCCTCTCCGATTACAAAAAATCTGGCAAATGTAGGCCCTTCTGCAGCATAGCTAGTATATCATTAAGGGGGGAAAACAGGGACAAACGTCCATATGGGATATTTTAACGGCACAGACTTTCCTTGTCAATCATGAAAAGGGGCTAGCGTAGTTAATTAATCTGACAAAACATATCACCACAAATTATTTTCTGTGTCCGTCTTACGTGTATAGGTTAAATGTATTGACAACGGATACATTTAAATGCAGTTTTAGAAGAGAGGAAAACAGCCGTAGATAAACCCACACAATGAACTAGATCTAAAATATGTATTTGAACAATCTCAAATGAAAGAACGATGTTACAAACAAAATGGTGGGAGCCTTAGATGTCTTTGCGTGGGTGAATTGAGTAGATAATATCGTATTGGTTAGATATGGGACAAGATACAGGTATTGGTTAAACGCTAACAACCGTGGCCTCTCAATTAGAAAGGGGTGTCAAGGATAGAGACAGTACCAGGGACGGCATTCTTCATGAATGCCTGGCCAAAGAGTCATCACCCGGTCCCGTTAAGCAGAAGTAGCCGTTGAACATAGAGGTTTTTTTTTTTTAAATTTCCACCACAATTCACTAGAAAAAGTACTTAAGTGTATTTTTGAAGTTTTGAGAAAAATAAGTTAAAATTTTTTACATTCTTATTTAGATACATAAAAATCTGCTCAAGGTAAATCTGAATCAAACACTTGTGGACATTTTTCATGAATGATATTTACAGGAATGATTCAGGGAAAGTACTCAAATATAAAGCCTGTCTTAACTCATTTTAAGAAAATTTTAACTTTAGTTATTTTTTCTACTCAGCACTTCACTCATATATTTCTTGCTTCTGGTTCGCCCGGCTTCCTTTTCAAAATTGCTCTCCCCACAAATTCACACGTTTTATATAAATATTACTGTGCGGGAAAAAAAAGCTGTCATACAGCGAGCTTCAAGCGTGACGCCTGAACTCAGGTAAAATTTGTTCTGATGGGTAGACGGTGTTGTTATCGTTAGTGTTCCTCTGCCACACAGCAAGCTTCATGCACACAACGTCGTCTCTATTCTGGATCCAGCAAATGCCTGTTTCCTATCAGTGGGTTATTTCTTGACACAAACGGTTGACGAAGGCAGTGCACTCTCACTACGACATAGGGCAATGCACTCTCACTACGACATGGGGCAATGCACTCTCACTACGACATAGGGCAGTAGATTTCGTTGCATATTATAGAAAATGAGAATTTTTGGGGGGTAATACTTGGACCCACCGGGTATTTCTTCACATAATACCCGGACCCGGTATAAAAAATCTGCACGCGGTTAATTCCTAGTATTAAAAAGTTCAATAAAATAAATGTAATTAATTAAATTGTAACAACGAAAAGTAAGTCCTGTAACGGTCGAGGAGATGAACCGGCTTGGCGGGGTGAGTGGAGCATAGAAGCTTGGTGTGACGAACCGGTATCTTACCAGGTTCGATAGCTTCGTTTGGCTAGGGTTTATTATAGTAACTACACAAACCACTGATTCTAAGAATAATGTATCTTTGTTAACCGCACAACTAAACTACATTGTCAACTGCTGCCATTACCCAATCACAACACACTACACAACCATACGTCATTTCCCTATACGCAGAATATGTTACACAATATCTTATATAGCGCGGTACCCCAGCCTAGGGCTCACCGCACTGTACATAAAGATATTAGCAAGAGAGACATAATCGTGACATAACAATAAAATACATTTATGCAATAAAGAACAGCTGTATCATATACAAAACAAAAACAAAAGCATATTCACCAACACATACCCTAATACTCTCCAAACAACACGCAATCACAATATACCGTTATGTAGGTGACGTGTTTTGCTGCACGCTTTCACCGTGCAAGACCTCTTTCAGTCAACACACCGCTATTATTAGGTGAAGCTTACTAAAAAAATAGTCTATTTTGACCTTGTTACAAATAAATAAAATTAATAATCTGTTCCTGCCGAATATTGTCGAATAATCTAGAGTATGCTGCAAGCAGTTTGCCCTCATTTTTCCTCAAATAAATGTACATTTTAATACAGCAATGAATAGCTAAATTATAATTGAGGGTCACGTAAAGGGTTGTAACTAGCTTTACAAGGCGGTTAATTTTCACCAAGAAGTAAATTAGACCCAACATATTCAATCCCTTAGAGCGGGGGTTCTCATCCTTTCTAATGCTGCGACCCTTAAATTTAAATACAGTTCTTTATGTTGTGGCGACCCCCAACCACAAAATTATTTTCTTTAGTACTTCATACTTGTATAGAATGTGTGTTTTACAATCGTCTTAGGTGACCCCTGTGAAAGGGTCATTCGACCACCAAAGGGGTCGCGACTCACAGGTTGAGAACCGTTTCCTTAGAGCATGTGAGTGCGTGTTTGTGTGTGGGGAAAATGGGGGAGATGGTTAAAAGGTCCCCTTCGAGTCATTTCGACACAAAAAAATTATTTTAAAAATATCCAGGCCAAATAATGCAACCATAAATTTAAGAAAAATTTACTCTCTAAACTGCAACCTTCACATTTCAAGATTACGTCAGCAATTTTTCGTAGCGACTATTCAAGTGTTTGTCATCATGGCCAGAACATAAAATATGCAACCGTAATATACTTCTTTCAAAAGTTCATTCATTGTTTCTTTCATCTTTAAATGCTTTTATATTAACTTCGCTTTTTTGGCAGACAAAATCGTTGGACGGCTAATTGACCCCCTTCCCGTCAACATATCGAGCTGAAAATTGGCACATAGATGCGTTTACGATGACAACACATTCTATCAAATTTTAAGCCTCATCCCCAGCCGCGAAACTTTAAGTTTTACCTTTTTTTCAAGGAGAAGATGATTGATGATACTGATTTCAGGAAATAAAATTCCCGATTACTGCGCCAAAATAGAGTCTTACAAAAAAATATCCCACGTGCGTTTGATTAGTAATATTTTCTTTTCTTTTTTTCTGAAATAGTTGGTGAAATAAATCTGTTTTAATAATTTTGTCGGTGATCGATAATATTTTTCGTTTGGAACTTTCCCATATATCGCACCACTTTTACTCAGCCATGAATGAGCTATGGCAATTTTAATTGTTATGAACGAAGAGAAGCCATTTTTTCAAGGAGTGGGTGGTTGGTTTTTTGTTGTTGAGCTGGGTGTCCATCTTGGATGGTGGACAGGAGTTTCCTTTCTTATGGTGTGAACGCCATCGGTAAATCCGGATAGATCGTATCGCGTTTTTTTTTACCATGGCCGCCATCTTGGTTGCCTGAACCCTAAATCTATCTCTAAACCTAACCTGAACCCTAAATCTATCCCTAAACCTAACCTGAACCCTAAATCTATCCCTAAACCTAACCTGAACCCTAAATCTATCCCTAAACCTAACCTGAACCCTAAATCTATCCCTAAACCTAACCTGAACCCTAAATTTATCCCTAAACATAACCTGAACCCTAAATCTATCCCTAAACCTAACCTGAACCCTAAATATATCCCTAAACCTAATGATGAGGTACAATCTATCTGAATTTGCCACGCCATCATTGCTGGTTGGTTTTATTGTTTAAATAATTAAAGACTCCATGTTTTGACTCAAACCATCTCGTGATACCGTTTCTTCGAAGCGTGAATGGTTTACAACACATCAGCCTTGTAGTGGCCCGCGAAAGAAAGTTAAAGAATTATTATTATTTAAAAAAAAATTATAATAATAAATTTCCAAAGGATTGTCCACGCATACAATAAATGTTCCACAATCACGAGATAAAAAAAATGTTCTAATTTCGTTGTAGTGGGTAAATAAAACAACGTCCCTTCTAAATGTACCAGCAGCGTAGGAAGGAAGAAAGAATTAGGATGGTACTCTATGGGCGGAGCTTTTTAAGGGGCTTGATTTTCGGGTTTATATTTTACTTAATAAAAGAAACATTTAAAAAAAAAATAGAATTTTCTTTTTTTTTAGATTTGGTTTGCTAAAGAATAAAAGACCCCACTGTTTTCTTACAAGTACATTAAAACTGGAAGTTAAAGTTTTGATAAGATCAATTCAAGTAAATGTGTCGAGCCTTTATTTAAAGATATAAACATAATCTCTTTAGCAAATTTTAATTTAAAAACCGCAAAAAACAAAGATTTTCGTATAAATCCTTTGTAAAATTTCATACCGAGCGATGGGGGTGGGGCTGAAAGTTTGACAAAACATGCATACAAGTAACACATTTTATTAAAAAACGAAAGAGTGCCCCCCTCATCTCCCCCGCCAAGGTTCGCAACCACACATTGTTTTGACGCCCCTGTGTGGTAAATAGTCGTCTAGGGGTAGGTCCCCTCCGAACGGCCACAGAAAACAATTTCAGAGTCTAAACCTCCGTTTCTTTCTCGCGGCCCCTACAAGGCTGATGTGTTGTAAACCATTCACGCTTCGAAGAAACTCACGTCAGAATTTTTCCTATTAACGTTTTAGCCATGAACTTGAACTGCATTTTTTGTTAGTTTTTTATTTGCTCTTTTGGAGTGCACTTTGTTCCTTTAATTTATGTCAAGCTTTTTTTCTGTGTCAAAATTAAATTTATGCCAACAAAGATAACAAATTCAAACGTGCGTTTTCGGTCTGATCACAGTCTATCATGTCGTATGAATACGTGGATGACATACATAGTGAGGACTCATAAAACCGATTATGTAAAAGGCTGACTTTACGTAAATGACCTTCATGTTAGTGTGATGTCACTATGCGTAGTTATTTATTGCCAACGATAAGGAACCCAAGAAGAGCGTCATTTCCCAAAAATTTAGGGATACAGACAGTGACCCCCCACTCCCCCAGGACGTCACCCCCCCTCCCCCGCCCACCCCAAGGAGAAAATATGTGTACAACAATAAAACGAAAAAATATATTTATAAAACAAATGAATAAATTGTCATCTTTATAACATTTTCAAAAATCATAGAAACCGATGGCTTTAACCAAATACAATTAGTGGAATCTATGAAATATCGCTAGGATCGATATATTTGATGATCTGTATATTTAAGGCTGCTCTTGTTACATTCCGCTTGCTGTCCCCTCGGACACTACACTGTAGCTAATAGTTTATTTAAACTTAAACATTTTTTTTTGCTGATGTTTGTCCGCCGAAGAAGGCATCTTGCTGACCCGTGCGCTGTTTTGTTGCGTCTTTTCCCCAGGTTTTCTCCTACCTTGTTTCACTTATTTCCTTCCAACTAACTCAATGGCAGTCTCCCCCCTCCCCACTTATTATCATTGTTACGCCCTGTTATCAGTAGGGAGAAAATTATAATCTCCTATTTAAGTATAGGGCTCGTTCTAAAACAGTACACAAAAAGAGATATTATTATGTTAATGTTAAACTAAAATACAATACTCAATCCGGGATAATTACAATTAATACGTTTTATTATGTTAATAATAAATTACAAAATCAAAAGGAAATAAAATTAAAGCTATAAACTTACAGAATAATGATTCGCTTGTACCGGTACAATGTTGTAAAAAGGTACAATGATGAAAATGAATCTACACACACACACCGCAAACAAATCTGTTCCTAGCAAAAATAACACACGCTCACAATATCTCGTGATCAAATGAGAGCACACTCTAAATAGCTTTCCTCTCATTTTATTGTCGGCTTTTACTGATATTTCTAGAACTATCTTACACAGTGGTTTCCTTTCTAGAGTTCTCCAGATAATTCTACATCATTTTAAGGAAACAGACTATTAATTTCATTTAATGGCAAACAATGCCAAGAGATACTATTTTTATCTAGCCACACCCTAAATGCGGTTCCGAGCTTGGAGTTAGCTAGAGTTCACAGCACGGGGAAATATGACGTAAACATGTCGTCTACGTAACATCATAACATTCTTGGCGGCTTACACTATTCGCTTATAAATATCGCACTGTTCTGAAAATTGTCCGCTTCATGATTATTGTACGTGTTTCATCAATTATTATCAACTCGAAAGTGTTTGTATTCTCTTTACTACTACTTTTCGAACACATTTTTATTAAATAAAAGTGGGTTTTGTTTTAAAAAGAACCACTGAATTGAGGTATACGCCAAAATGCATCTCTTGATTTTAAAATAGCGTGTCCAGACACAGCCATTTCCCTCAAGAGACATCGATTTCAGCTCTACAGTCCGATGATAAAATTTAAAGTATAGCGATCCCTGGAGGCAATTTTGGTGCTGATAGATACACTGCCTAGTGGCGTAGCTAGTATGAGTGCCGATAGATACACTGCCTAGTGACGTAGCTAGTATGAGTGCCGATAGATACACTGCCTAGTGGCGTAGCTAATGTTAGTGCCGATAGATACACTGCCTAGTGGCTTAGCTAGTGTTAGTACCAATATATACACTGCCCAGTGGCGTAGCTAGTGTTAGTACCAATATATACACTGCCCAGTGGCGTAGCTAGTGTTAGTACCAATATATACACTGCCCAGTGGCGTAGCTACTGTTAGTGCCAATAGATATCGGGAAAAGGTGACACCTGGACGTCACACACCATCCGCCTACCCTTTCTACGCCAATGGAAGAGGCGTAGCTAGAGTATTTGGGGCTAGGGGACACAAATCATTTTACGCCCCCCCCCACCTTTTTCAACTCCAACACTCATTATTTTCATCCATTAAATATCATCAAAGCCCACGTTGGCATCCCATGCAGTGTTTCTTTCAGGCATACCTCCGGGGGGCAGTGCCCCCCCCCGGAGCAAGTCAAGTGCCCCCCGGGTAAAAATGAGTAAGAAAAAATAATTTAAAAAAAAAAAAATCTAAATTTAATTTTTATAAAATTTTTAAAAGTATTGAAATGTGTGCCTTTAATAGATTACAATTATTGGAACAAATAAAATATCGCTTTGTTCGATATATAATGATGATCCATAGCGTTCAGGTTAATCTTGTTAAAGGCTCGCAGAAATCGATTATAAATATGGTATTGTTTTGAAAATTGGCAGCTCCTGATCATAAGCTAAATATTACTTTTTCTGATTCGCAGATATTGGTATCTTTTATTTAATTACATTTTGCAGCTGCAAAAGTTGAAAGACTTTTTAATAACCCTGTATTAAACTACCTTTTCATCGATATAAATGTCTGTAAATTAAATATAGTTCTTGCTAAGAAATAAACATGTGCAATCTGTTTTCAAATTATATTGTATAATAGCATCATGCTTTAAAAAATCATTTTTTAGCAAACATTTTAATGTAGTAGATTCCATAGATGTATGCTGACATAGATAAAATGAAAATTAAAAAAATAATTTTAAAACAAAAAAAATAGGATTTTACCGGTTACATACAAATAGTGGACATTTCATAATAATTATTAAATCAAGTGTTTCTAATTTTTTAACACAGTTTCGGGAACAGAGTAAAATGATTTAAATAAATAGTCTTTATTTATTAAATCCCCAATGACTTTTCTCTGTTAATATAATAATAATAAACAATCTTCCCCAGCTGCTTGAACTATTTAAAAAAATTATTTTAAGATGATAATCCAGTAGAAAGAATATAATATATATTTAAACAACGAATAAAAAAAAATCGAGTATTTCGATTATCTTGTAAATGCCATATTTGGTAGTAGTTAAAAAAAAATTATATGGAATTGGTAAAAAAAAATTTTTTCAAGTATAATATCGAAGAGGCAAGTTGTAATGATCTGAAGCAAATTATAGTAGTCTAAATTTCTTAATTAACATTTCAATCAACTGCATATTGAGAATTGAAACTTTAATAATTTATACGAAAAAAAATCACACATTAATAAAAATATGAGTCTTTTGTAAACAATTCTTGACTTCTGAACAATTATGTCGGTTACATATGATTTATAAATACATACCAATTTTGAAAACCCATAAAGATATAGTCTTTAGCCTTTTGCACAGAAAAGCTTTTTTTCTTTTTGACTTTGGTGAAACTTGGAAATATTTTGAAATAAACGTATGTTTTTGGTTTTTCTTTTTCGTTCAAAATGTAAAACTATTTTAGCATACCCTAAGGGCTCCCAATTGGACTGAATTTATTTAATATTGTACTGGTGAAAGAGTTAGTGATGTCCTATTATTATAGTTATTTCTAGCGCTTCCCACCCAAATGTCTGAAATGTTTACATCAGTGGTGCTTCATCCCATTTAAGGCCCTGGCCTGCTCCACCCCATTCTTCCATTGGGATCGATCCATCGCTTTACACCTCCATGTGCGAACCCCAACCTTTGTAAGCCCTTCTCTACATCGTCAATCCATCTCAGTCTTGGTCGACCGGTGAGCCGTCTGCCCCTAGGTTTCTGCCTGTAGATCGTTTTTGTTGCTCCAGAATCCGGCACCCTTTCAATGTGTCCTGCCTAGGGCAATCTGCCTTTTTTTTATATTGTTGTGACTATGGATGGGTATTTGTACAATTGATATAGCTCTTAGTTTGTACGGATTCCCAAAACAAAATTGTCTATCATCGGGTCATATATTTAGCAGGTTCTCTGCTTTTCTGGTAGGAACCAAGTCTCACTACTGGTCTTGTGATAGTGGTGTATACTGCCTTTTTTGTTCCCTTAGCGAGATTTTTGCTTTGAAGTAGCTTTTGTAAATTGAAATAAAAACGGTTGCATGCTGTTATTCTTTCTTGCACCTCCGATTGTATTTACTCTTGCTTATTTATAGTCACCCCTAGATATTTGAAAGTAGCTACCCTCTCAAAGGCGTAGATGTTCATATTGATGAAGTCATCAGTGCGTATTTCCTGACATTATCATAAATATTGCCTTCGCTTTATTTACATCAAGACCAGCTTTGACCGTCACATCTTCAAGTTCCCTGAAAGTTTTAATTATATCATCAATGCTGTTTCTACCAAGTAGCGCTATATCGTCTGTGTAGGCCAGATATTGCAGTGGCTGGCTTTATAAAGTTCCTTATGGTTGTTCTGTACCACCTCTCAGGTGCTCACACGTATGTTTCTAATGCTTTTTTCTAAAGTTTTGTTGAAAATGATACACGGATTTCCTTGTCTGAGGCCCAGATTGATTGGGAACTCCCTCAAGTACTCCCTCTGTAATTTGATTCTACTTTTGTAGTTATCCATCACCATATGTATGAGTCGGCTAAGTTTGTTAAGGACTCCAAGTTCCAGCACAGCATCGTTCATGTATTTCCTGTCTATGCTATCATAGCCTGATTTGTAGTCCACATATAGTTGGTGTATGCTGATGTATTCTTAGCATTTTTCTACGAGACATCTAACAGTAAATATATGAACGTTTGAAATGCCCTTTCACACATTGTCTTAAAGATACATTGAATACAGTGCATGATACCCTCACTAGGTGACTCTTGTTACCAGTGAAATATCCGCATCAACACCAGGCACAGAAACATTGCAAATCCCATCTGCATTCATAGGAGCCATAATGATCAATAAATTGATCGTGGGCCCTTAATAGACAGAAAAAGAAGAAGAAAAATGTGCACCACAATGCATCACTGCATTTTGAATTTATTATTTTTAAATTAAGGTGACCCCTGCTCTCACTTTTGCTCATACTCTTCGGATTCCTCAATTTCTGCTACCCCCCCCCCCCCTTTTGTTTCCTTGACGTCGATCAATGTGACTACCGGGTTGAATCTAATCTTGTGTCAAATGATTCACTTTGGCACACCACAACCAGAATGAATTTAGTTTGTGTCTGGCACTGGTCGCCATAATGCCTCCCCCGACGCTTTAAAAAATTATTTCCCCCGATCAAATGAAAGTCTTATAAAAACATTCGAATCATGTATACTCCAAAATGCACCTCTTGATTGTTAAACAATCACACATTTTCTGCTGCCCTACTTCCCGATAAAAATTACTTGCAATGACAGCCAAATTTGGTGCTGATATATACACTGCCCAGCGGCGTGCCTAGTGTTAGCGCCACCCTAGGTGGGTTAACTTTTTTGCCACGCTACCTTTCTCGATAGAAACTCTGCAGATGTCCGAAAATCCCGCCGCTCTATCTAAAGAAAAAATGACACCTGGGAAGACCAAATGTTCGCCCCCCCCCCACTTCTACGTCACTGACGTCTTTGATGACAGGGGACAAGATTCATTTTTACCCCCCCCCCCCCACCCCTCTAAACTCTGAAACCTATTTTTTTCATCCATTAACACTATAGCCCATTAGATGCCCCCGCTAGTCTGGCGCCCGGGGACATATGTCCCATCTGCCTCCCTTAGCTACGCCTCTGGCCACTGAAAAACTGGCACTGCCCCCCCGAACGTCAAAAGTGCCCCCTCGGGGGAAAATTTCTGAAAGAAACACTGATCCCATGGACTACCCTCTTAGTTATGCCTCCAGCCACTGGCACTGCCCACATTAAAATCGTAACAGTTAACCTCGGCATTAAGTGTATCTGTTACCCAGTACCACGGTATTATTAAAGAGTATCTGTATTAAGTGTGTCTGTTAGCCTAGTACCACGGCATTATTAAGTGTAACTGTTAACCTAGTACCACGGCATTATTAAGTGTATCTGTTAGCCTTGCACTTGCATCAAGTGCGATAAGTAAATAAATATTATGATCATAAACAATACATATTTTAGTAAGCTAGCAGACGACATCTTTTTATTTACTGAGTCAATCAATTTATTCAAAGTTTTTTTTTTTTTTTTTTAGCAGTCGTGAATCAATGTGAAATATCTTGACATAGTAAAAGGGGCAAATAATGTAGTGTGTAGTACAAAAGCAGGGTTGCCTACCGTCGGTAAATTTACGGACAGTCTGTAATTTTGTGTAACCTAAAATGAATTGTCCATAGGAACTTTTGGGTGTCTGTTAAAAATGAGCATTTCTTTTAATAGTTTTAAAGGCACTTGAAGCGAACAAGTTTTCTCCAGGGGCGGCATTTCAGGCTTTTCAAGGGGGGGGGGGGGGACTTGGTCGGCTTGTTAAGTTGTTTATTACTAAAGGCGCCATAGTACATAGTAATTAATTTAAATAAAACCAAATTGAGGTGGGGGGGGGCAAAAGTCCCACCCTGCTCTATACAAATGACGTCCCTTAATTTCTTACAGCTTATGATAGGTTTCTTGCAGGCTTGGAAATTAAACTTGTAAGATGATAAGCACGGAGACTTAATTAACGCTGATGAGAGTGCCGTATAGTATAATCAACTAAAGCTATATGGTCCTACATTGCTGATATATATTTGCTTAAAGCTACATGGAGGCATAGTCCTCTACTATTAATTTATGTTTGGTTAAAGCTACATGGAGGCATAGTCCTCTACTATTAATATATTTTTGGTTAAAGCTATATGGAGGCATAGCCCTCTACTATTAATTTATGTTTGGTTAAAGCTACATGGAGGCATAGTCCTCTACTATTAATATATTTTTGGTTAAAGCTATATGGAGGCATAGCCCTCTACTATTAATTTATGTTTGGTTAAAGCTATATGGAGGCATAGTCCTCTACTATTAATATATAGCCTATTTGCTTAAAGCTATATGGAGGCATAGCCCTCTACTATTAATATATTTTTGGTTAAAGCTATATGGAGGCATAGCCCTCTACTATTAATTTATGTTTGGTTAAAGCTATATGGAGGCATAGTCCTCTACTATTAATTTATAGCCTATTTGCTTAAAGCTACATGGAGGCATAGCCCTCTACTATTAATATATTTTTGCTTAAAGCTACAAGGAAGCAAAGTCCTCTACTATTGATATATGTTTGGTTAAATCTACATAATGTTTACAAATTTATATAAAAAATGTGTTGGTAAAAGTTAGTCCGTAAAAATTGTGAAGATTAAAAGTATTGTTTAGTAAAAGAATTTTTGGTTGAGTTGGTAAGCCAGACATGGAGTTAATGTGGTTCCGTGACATATTTGTGTGTGCAAGCCTTTAGCAAACTGAAATACTACCGTTGACATTTTAAAATTCAATTCCGTGCAAACTTAATGCAATAATAAAGTTTAAAAAGTATTTAACAATAGAAATAAAAATGCGATTGGAAAATAAATTATATTTTAAAAACAAACAAAACAAAAACAAAACAACAACAACAACAACAATCCCAACTCTTCGGTAGCGTGTGATGAACGAGATACCAATCAACAATCAATTAAGAGCCGTTCATTTCAACATTAAGCATGATACACACAGTTCTACGGCTAAATCCTTTTTACAATTAAAAGAATAAGATTAGCAGTGAAAATACAGATGAAGCAGATTATCACTAAAATTTTAATTTAAAAAAAAATGTTTAGAAGATTTCAATTTCAGGACGCAGGTTATGTTGTGTTTATAAGCACTTGATCCCAATGACCAACATAATAACTCTGTTGTGGTATAAGCACTTGATCCCAATGACCAACATAATGACTGTGTTGTGGTATCAGCACCTGGTCCCAATGACCAACGTAATGATTGTGTTGTGGTATCAGCACCTGGTCCCAATGACCAACATAATGACTATGTTGTGGTACCAGCACCTGGTCCCAATGACCAACATAACGACGGTGTTGTGGTATCAGGACGTGATCCCAATGACCAACATAATGACTGTGTTGTGGTATCAGGACGTGATCCCAATGACCAACATAATGAATGTGTTGTGGTATCAGCACGTGATCCCAATGACCAACATAATGAATGTTTGACAAAGAGAAGTTTAACTTAAAGATTGACGTTGGGGTTGTAATGTCAAGATTGTTCTACCGGCCGGCTTCTTTCAATCGCATTTTTTAAGAACAAACGTCCACTCGTTGTACAGGGACTCAGTCAGGGGCTGTACACTAAAAGATAGGAAGCCCCTTTTGTATATCAGATTGTTGTTTAAGAGGCCCGATATCAGGCAGGGCCCCCCAAACCCCCCCCTCCTCCAATAAAAAAAAACCCCACACACAGACCGCATCAAACCAGAATGTTTTTCACATCTTGGTTTTCGTCTGATAAATCGTGGGTCAGAGTTGTTTATCATCTGATGAAGTTTATTGCACCCGATAAACTCAAAAGTGTCCAGAAGCCCACCAGAGGGGACACCAAACAGAGGGGACACCAAACAGAGCGGATACCTAACAGAGAGGGCACCAAAAAAGTAGAGTGCACCAAAAAAAGAGGACACCTAACAGAGAGGACACCAAAAAGGAGGAAACCTTTTAGAGAGGACACCAAACTGAGGACACCAAACAGAAAGGACACCAAACAGAGAGGACGCCTCACAATCTGCCGGCTTTATTGTTTTCTTCGACCAGCAGATGTAGTTTAAAACGGTAAAATGGGGGGGGGGGGCATGTGGACCATGTAGAGCTTAGGGCCTCAGCAAGTCTAAAAGTACGGGCCTTGGTAGATGCCATCTTTAGATCCGTACAGTTTCTAGGTGCTCTATAGAGATGGAATCAATAGGTCACAAACTGAAGCGGCTCAATTGTCAGCTGATAAAGCTGATTAATGACTCAGGTAGGTAAAGCTTCTAAAAATCCTTCAACATATATATCTAAGCAGCTGAATACAACAGTTTAAGGACCGGTGGATGTAAGGACAGTGCACTTAACTTAAACGGTGGTGACGATACGACTGTGACTAAAACGGCGGGAATATCTTATCATCTTTGTTGTATCGCGATTAAACCATTGACACGAAAACGTGTCCCAGCTCAGTGTCCCAGCTCAGTGTCCCAGCTCAGTGTCCCAGCTCAGTGTCCCAGCTCAGTGTCCCAGCTCAGTGTCCCAGCTCAGTGTCCCAGCTCAGTGTCCCAGCTCAGTGTCCCAGCTCAGTGTCCCAGCTCAGTGTCCCAGCTCAGTGTCCCAGCTCAGTGTCCCAGCTCAGTGTCCCAGCTCAGTGTCCCAGCTCAGTGTCCCAGCTCAGTGTCCCAGCTCAGTGTCCCAGCTCAGTGTCCCAGCTCAGTGTCCCAGCTCAGTGTCCCAGCTCAGTGTCCCAGCTCAGTGTCCCAGCTCAGTGTCCCAGCTCAGTGTCCCAGCTCAGTGTCCCAACTCGGTGTTTTTATGTTAAAGAAACGCATAGGTTGTTGTTTTGTTGTGTTTTTTATGGTGGGGGGGGGGTGATTGGTTGTGTGGGGGGGGGGGGAATTTGTCTCAAAACTGGAAATTCTTGTTATATGTATAGAGAAAAAATTATTTCAATTTTGATCGTGTGAACTGAGCATAAATCATTTATTAAATGGTGACGTTAGAAAAAATTATTTCAATTTTTTATAACTTCACCATTTAATAAATGATTTATGCTCAGTTCACACGATCAAAATTTTCGTCAAATTTCTTTATCAACGCACTATTCACCTTCACCTGGCCATTCACTGAGCCATTCACCATTCTGAGCACATTGTTTTACCCAGATATTCTCAGCACATTGTTTTACCCAGATATTCTCAGCACATTGTTTTACCCAGATATTCTCAGCACATTGTTTTTCCCAGATATTCTCAGCACATTGTTTTACCCAGATATTCTCAGCACATTGTTTACCCAGATATTCTGAGCACATTGTTTTGCCCAGATATTCTCAGCACATTGTTTTACCCAGATTTCTCAGCACATTGTTTTACCCAGATATTCTCATCACATTGTTTTACCCAGATATTCTCAGCACATTGTTTTACCCAGATATTCTCAGCACATTGTTTTACCCATGCAGATATTCTCAGCACATTGTTTTACCTAGATATTCTCAGCGCATTGTTTTACCCAGATATTCTCAGCACATTGTTTTACCCAGATATTCTCAGCACATTGTTTTACCCATGCAGATATTCTCAGCACATTGCTTTACCCATGCAGATATTCTCAGCACATTGTTTTACCCAGATATTCTCAGCACATTGTTTTACCCATGCAGATATTCTCAGCACATTGCTTTACCCAGATATTCTCAGCGCATTGCTTTACCCAGATATTCCCAGCACATTGCTTTACCCAGATATTCTCAGCACATTGCTTTACCCAGATATTCTCAGCACATTGCTTCACTCCCATATTGTTTATAAAACTCCATCCCATGTTCGAGCCGGTTCATTTATCGCCTATTGCAGTATATATATTAGTCATGACTGTTGTTGAAAACTCTGGGTTGGGGGTGGTGGGTAGCCAGCCGGGTGGTAGGGCTGTTTATCAATAAGTGGGGGGCGGCGAGGGGGGCATGTCCGATAGCGCGGAGGTTCTGTAATCAGCAAGTGGACGTTCAAACCTCTAGGGGCCAACTCAAATGTCCTTCTGTAACTAAACGTGTCACCCGATAAAACTGTTTAAAGTTCTAGTTTTTTTTAATGTCGCTAAAACATTTCTTGATACTACCTTCCCGCACCCTCCCATCACGCAGGGGGTTGGGGGAAGGGAGTAGAAATAAATAACGATACGCCGTAGAGACTGTAAGACTGTCTTGAAAGACGTCGATGTATAATTTTCACTGTCAAGAATGACAAATGCCCGAGTGTCATGACAGTTCGTTTGTGTTGTTGAATGTCCGTCTTATTTCCAGCCCCAGAACAGGGCCGGATTGACCTTAGTGCAAGTGGTGCACTTGGTGCAAGTGGTGCACTTGGTGCATTTTGGTGCAAGTGGTGCACTTAGTCAAGTGGTGCACGTGCACCATTGTTTATAATACTAAACAAGATTTCTCTATAAATACTATAATACATTCCCTGTATAAAACACTCGTACATTCCCTGTTTAAATCACTCATACATTCCTTGTATGGCTCACTCATACATTCCTTGTATGGCTCACTCGTACATTCCCTGTACGGCTCACTCGTACATTCCCTGTATGGCTCACTCATACATTCCCCGTATAGCTCACTCATACATTCCCCTATGGCTAACTCATACATTCCCTGTATGGCTCACTCATACATTCCCTGTATGGATCACTCATACATTCCCCGTATAGCTCACTCATACATTCCCCGTATGGCTAACTCATACATTCCCCGTATGGCTCACTCATACATTCCCCGTATGGCTCACTCATACATTCCCCGTATGGCTCACTCATACATTCCCCGTATGGCTCACTCACACATTCCCCGTATGGCTCACTCACACATTCCCCGTATGGCTCACTCATACATTCCCCTTATGGCTCACTCACATTCCCCGTATGGCTCACTCATGCATTCCCCGTATGGCTCACTCACACATTTCCCGTATGGCTCACTCATACATTCCCCGTATGGCTCACTCACACATTCGTTTATGTGAGACAAGATGGTCGGCAAGTGCAGATGCTATTTGCAGTTAATCGCATCACCACGAAGTATACATAGCGGCATTAAAAAAACTGTTGAAATGGCAAACTGTTTTGAAAGATGAGACTAGAATAGATGCTGTAGATTTAATTAAAGCATCGTATTAACGTGAAACTGCCTTATTGGCGTGTTTCTGGAACATCATATCGGAGAGAATGAATGAAACCTCAAAACTTTTATAATTAGTAGAAGCTATCAATCTTGAAAAAGTTATAACTCTCTGAACACTGAAATTCGCTTTTGGAATTACTAGTTTTTCAAAAGAATAATTTTGAGCAATACAATGATCGATCAAATAATTTTGAGCAATGCAATGACTAATCAAATAATTTTGAGCAATGCAATGATCAATCAAATAATTTTGAGCAATGCAATGATCAATCAAATAATTTTGAGCAATGCAATGATTAATCAAATAATTTTGAGCAATGCAATGATTAATCAAATAATTTTGAGCAATGCAATGATCAATCAAATAATTTTGAGCAATGCAATGATTAATGAAATAAATTTGAGCAATGCAATGATCAATCAAATAATTTTGAGCAATGCAATGATCAAATGAAATAAATTTGAGCAATGCAATGATCAATCAAATAATTTTGAGCAATGCAATGATCAATGAAATAATTTTGAGCAATTCAATGATCAATGAAATAATTTTGAGCAATGCACTTTCCGTCAACCTATCACGACTCGTTGCCGATGATAACACCTTCTGTCAAATTTTCAGCCCCAACCCCCAAAAATCCGTTTTTACTGATTTTTGAGGAGGAGATGAAGGAAACATGATGACACTGATTTCACTAAATAATATGTTCGATAACCGCTTTTAAATGAGATTATTATTTTTTTTTAAAATATCGCAATTGCGTTTGGTGCGTAATATTTTATTTTGTCTATTTTTGAAATAGTTGGTGAAATTAATCTGCGGTATAAAAGCGGGTGGTTAGTTCGAATATATTATTAATATAGTTCTGTCATTTTTAAAAAAACCCACACAAATGTCGCTTATAGACTAAGATAATGAGATACCAAAATTTGATGCAGCAACGTTAGATTTGCCGGTTTGCTTGTTTTCTCCTCATACTTCTATGTACTTTCTCTCAATAAAACGCAATACCGGATTTGTAGAAGTAGAGTGAAGCCAAGTTATTTTTGTTCAGTTCCGAAATTCCCATGTTGGTTAAAATTAAAATGTAAAGAAAGAAAACACCTTCCTTTTCGCATTCTTACGTTAGTGGCTGATTCAAAATATATTTTTTTAAATGCTAAGAGAATGCTCGTCCAGTTTGCGAATAAAATTTTCCATGCAACTTTTTTCCTTTTCAATTATTTATATATATACATTAAATTGAATGTAGGGAACGATTTGTAGAACTGAAGTAAATATTGTTTAAATTTAAAAAAAAATATTGTATGCAATTTCATTCAATATGTTGATTGTTTTAAACATGAAATTGAAAAACAGTCAAAGTTAAAACTGAAGCGTATTGAAATTGTGCGATATAAAATTAACTTTCTTCCTGATGACAAAATAAAAGACTTACCAGAAAATCCACAGAGTGCAGAGAGTATTGTTACCACAAACACGGCTGTTGAGGAACTCATTCTTTTGTGGGTAGCGATGAACACTAAACCACTAAGCGTGTTACGTTGATAAACTAAACGCACAATTTATATTAGTTTATTTGTATTCCTTTTTTTAAAAAAAATTATTTTCAAAAACTCCTATTGATGGGTTAATAGTCTGACAATGGATTGCAATGTTGGTGTTTTGGTACGCTGGTATATCACATACTAGTACCTCGTGCTTTTGTTCTCATGACCCGTGGCTATGAGTCCGGGCCAGTCCCCGAGATTCGCGCGTGCCAGCCATTTCAAAGCCAGTCTCGATCGCCCAATCACACGGCCTCGTTTGGGCGAATTGATGGTGACGCGACCAATGATTTGACTTCCACAAACGTTTCACAGAAACTAGTTGCGCGCTGTGCTTTTAGAGCTGTGTTGTTTTGATGACTAATTACGATAAAGTCGTGAGATATGGTAGGCTGCGACACATAGGATGGGAATTACCTGACCTGGTGTAGGCGTTAGCCGTCTTAAAACAAAAGTCGTGTGATTTAAGAAGTTCGATTATGAAGTCAAACATTTATAACGATATTCTTTATATAAAGTATTCTATCCGAACTTAAATTGAACACACCCACATTCATTGTTAAAAAAAAAAATTCATCTAGCCATTTTTGTGTTGATTTAGAACACTGGTTCTCAAGGTGGGCGGTACCGCACCCAGTGGGCTCTAGGAGAGCCCAGGTGGGAGCATGAAAGACTCCACAGATTTTTAGGGGTTTTGGGATTCCCAAAGGGGCGCTGGGAATCATATAGGAAACATGTTTTTTTTAAAATAATTAAAATATGTGTTTTAAAGAAAGATAAGATATAGTTTTTATTGTCGACATCATAGAAGAATCAAGGATACCCCCCCCCTTTTTACACACACACACACAACACGATCTAACTCACAAAACAAATAAAAATACAAGTACAAATACAAGTACAAATGCAAGTACAAATACCGGGTATATTTTGAAATTCTTCTCACCAATATAACATTTGCATTGTTAGTTGCTAATTGGGAAAGTCACAAACATTCACTGCCAGTACTGACACACGAACGATAACATAGAATATTAGTTGCGTATAATACCAAAGCCAAAATGAGCTTTTTTTTTTTTTTTTTTTTTTTAAAAGGGGGGGGGGGGGGGGGGGTTGAGTTTCTTTTCCAGACAATGAATCTTTGCTTCTCACTTTTGTACAGTTTTTATTAAAGAAGAAAGTTTGGATACATTATTGCTTTTGCAAAACAATGGAAATCGTATATGGAAAAAAAGTGTATGTGTGTGGGGGGGGGGGGGGGGGGCGTTCGTAAAATTGAAATTGTTTTATAACAATTCTTAAATGACAAGAGTCCACTAAATAATAGCACCAACTATTGCAGATAATGGAGCCCCATCGGCAACGGGATGCTATTGTTGATTGTTTATCATAGGAGGAAAAAAAAGGGGGGGGGGGGGAACAGTGATAAAATGTCTTTGGGCGATTCATTGCCGAATTTTCGGTGCTAAAAAAATCTCAGGGACCATGCCATTATTGCAGTGAATTAAATTTAAACACACACTAACATTATGAAAAACGATTTCCGACACTATGTAACAATCCAGACTTTGCTGCTTCATCATACTGATGTTCGGTCGCACGGATGATGTCTTGGTTAAAATTCCAAACAGACACTGGTTGTCAAGATACAAAAATAATAAAAGTACTAGTACTAATAGATGTGAACACCGTGAAGTAGAGGCGCGGCTTAAAACTTAAGACTAATAAGACAGGGAGCGGCCTATTTTGGAGGGAAAAAAATAGCGGTTTTTAGAAGCGAATGCTCTATTTAGATTTGCCTAAATATTCCGATCCTCAAATATATATCTAGTGCAGGGGTGGCCAGACCTGTAGAAACTAAGAGCCATTTTTAAAATTAAAAAAATTGTTGAGAGCCGCATTGAAGGAAGCACTATGGATCACGACCCCACTCGCAATGAAAAATTCCTTTTGTGATTTATTTTTAAAAATTACTTCAGCATAAGGTCGTTTAGCACGAGCAATATTCCAAGAGATGGCATAACTTGCCTCAGTTGAAGTGACACCTTCTTTGCTGAAAGCAGAAAGTAGTGTCTGCTGCTGACCCATTCCAGACTTGAACTCAGCAAGCTTGCTTTTTCTTAATTCAAATTGCGGTGGATACCGCGATGCAAACTCTTCATGACTTTTTCATAGTGTCGCTTCAAATTGCTAGCTTGATAGCGGTGTTTGACAGATGAGGCAAATTGGCCTACCTTTTTTATCGATAAATGCAAAGTCCTCTTCCCATTCTGGTAGAAAACTTCTATTTTCTTCTTTATATTTTCGTTTCCTGCAACTTGTTGCCATATTTGATTTAAACTTTTAAATAATAAGTTACTAACTTTAGGAGGACTAACAGTAATGGTCAATACTTTGAAATGCGGGTTTTTACCGGAACCAGAAATTTAACAGTTCACATCACCAACAAATCAGAAACCAATCGCTCCCTTCAACTTTTAAAATTTAAACCAATCCCAAATTATTTTCAACCCTTTGTTTCAGTCAAGATTTTTTTTTTTAAACTTTCATTTATTTTCGATATTATATATTTCACACGAAAATTTTTAATTTCATAAATTGTTCGCGAGCCGCAATGTGAACACAGAAGAGCCGCATGCAGCTCGCGAGCCGCGGTTTGGCCACCGTTGATCTAGTGTATCGATATTTCATTGATTACACTATTTCACTAAATTTATCGCTTTTTCCCGGGGTGGGGGCACGCTTGACATGCTCAGGGTACCATCCCCCCACCCCCCGGAGATATGATTGGAGAAAAAACTGCTCTGCCCATTGTCCGTACCACTATATCCTAAAGCAGTGGTTCTCAACCTGGGGGGGGGGGGGTCGATCGACCCATACACAGGGGTCGCCCAAGACCATCGATAAACACATGTTTATGAAGTAACAACGCACATAATTTTATGGTTGGGGGTCACCGCATCATGAAAAACTGTATTAAAGGGTCGCGGCATTAGGAAGGTTGAGAACCACTGTCCTAAATGGTCCGCCAACCATTTCTTAATGTCCAGATAAGAGTCTGATACTCATGATTGTGGCTGTTTAAACCCTGTTTTTTTTTTTTTGCCAATGTATGCTTGAAAATAACCCGGTTTTAGCCAGAGTCTTTGATTTTTCATTGACGTTATCGTTTACGTGACTTAAAATTAATCGCATCGTAACTTTTCCTCTATTCCCTTCGACGTTGCCCACGTCATTTATAATGGCGTCAACCAAGTGAGCGCTTCTTCTTCAAACTATGTGCTACACCACTGACAGGCTGCAGTTATATATATATATATAGGTAATTCCGTAGCGTATGGTAAGCATAAAAAGGCATATTTTTAAAATGTTGTCAGTGTCAGCCTCAAGCTCTTTCTTTCACTCTCCCTCCTTTTTTATAATACTTTATATTAGTCTATATAATTGTATATCGGGACAGGACCAATGGTGTGGTCAGGGTTGATGCCACCGGGGCGGAGTACGCTTTTTGCCACCCTCTTCCACAAAAAATCTTCAGTTTAAAAAAAAAAATTTAAAAATCCCGCCCCTCCCTTTAAAGAAAAACGGCGCCACCCGTGGTGGACTATCCCCCCCCCTCCACACCCCCTTCAACCGTGACTGGAATGGAGTATGAGATGCGTTAATTGTTGTCGAGCTCTAAGTGCGCACCAACACAATTCAGATTATGTGTGTTGCACTCAGACAGACACGGTTGGACTGGGACGCCAGGACATCAGTTGCCATCATAGGCGGTGATGTCAGAGCCTCTTGTACATGAAAACAACAAAAAAAAAAAAAATTAATAATAAAATAATAATATAAAAAAAATAACAAACAACAAAACTCTTGCATATTAAATTTCTCCTTAGACTTAGAGAGAGTATGCCCCAGGCTGCTTGGACACTCCAGCCCATCACTGCACCCAGACCATGTAAATGCACAGTATCTGAAAAGCACCCCTATGAAGTGTCAAGGTACACAATATGAGAATAATTGAAATATCAATAATTAAAATCATTAAAGTTAAAGCATCTAACTTAATGAAGGTTCCTGTAAACAGGCGATCAGTAGCATAACATACACGCTGACAACATTTAAATGTATTTCTTATTCTAACCGCAGTAATGTTTTCACTTAAACAATAAGAATGAATCAATGCACAAATAAACACTAATTTAAAATTTAAAAATTGCTTTGCACTTTGACATTGGTTGGAGTGCCACAATTTTAACTGTGAATGTGGTGCAAACATAAGATTAATAAGAAGAGAAGAAGAAGAGAGGTAAATCAAAGACATGTTATTAATTAATACATTTGATTATTTTAAGCTACGTGAACTTTCTACTTTTGAGAGAGAAGAGTGTTACTCTATTACTATTAATTAAGAAATACTTAAATAAGATGCAGATAAGAACTTGTAGCCTTTCTGAAATAGATTTGAAAACTGTATGTTAAACGCATACATTTTAAAAAAGGAGTTATGTCCCTGGAACACCGCTAGATGGCATCGCTTGTCGTTGAACGATGATGAGATGATTGCGTTGATGACGGCAGCGATAATTACTTCCTTTCTGCATCTTACACTGGGCATTGATGATTTTCATCGAAATCGTCAAGCCAGTAGAGTGCTTTAGTTAGCAGTATTAATCCATCGCTATTTGTACGGTAAGTTTTATTCTGTTTTTAAAATAATAACCTCTATGAGTATCTTCGTAAATCGATGATTGTTTCGATAACGGCGCGATGACAATAGTCATGATAGAAATAGAATCGTGTAGGAATAGTGTAGGTAGGCCTCACTATTATTATGATTTCAGCAGCTTTTTTTGAGTAGTCGGCTTGGATAAGATTCAATTTAACCTAACGTCCAAACTCAAAATAAAGATAAAACGGTTAAAGTGCAGTTCAGGTGCGTATATTATTTCTTAACGCATTTCATTTTTTAGCAAGTAAACTTACATGTATTCTTTATTAATTAAATCCAGGCAGTAATAGTTAACTAATGCAAGTAGAAAATGTATTTTTTTTGTCTCGTAAAACTTGTTAAATTGTTGTTTTATTCCAACAAAAAGATGATATTTTATTTTTAAAAATACTTTTATAAAGAATTATCATAAGTTTACACTACAAAAATACGAAATACGATCAGAAATAATATACGCACCTGAACTGCACTTTAACCGATAAAACTTTCAGCATACTGGTGTTTGTATGAATTTGAAGAATAACTTTTAAGACTTAAGTAAAATTCATAATCGATGTTGTTTATGGGTACGGGTCGCATCTTCTGTCAAAATACAGGGTAGGAAACTGGAGTGGAAGATAAAAATAGAGAACTAAGGGAAACTACTCTGAAATAAAGAGAAATATTTTACAACACTCGGTTATTATTCTTGGTAAAAAGAAATAGTTAAATATTGTTGTGTCTCAAATGTTTCTTATTAATATATATTTGATGCTTTAAGTCCCAGGTAGCCTGGGACCTGAGGACCCCCAAAACCAAAAAGGTTGGCATGTTGTTAAAAAATAAAAATAAATCAACCCAATGATGTATAATTATAATTGTATAAGTATAAGTCAAGTATAATACTTATAAAATTATAAATGTATATCAAAAGTATGTCAGAAATATGAAGGATCAACAACTGAATTGTAATTATTAACTTTATAATCATGACACACTAATATTTCTGAGATGAGTGACAGTTGGAGAGTGGTATTGATTATTTGAGAGTGTGATATCCGTCATGTTTTTTTCCCTTCTTTTTTCATTTAAAAAAAACAATAAAACCTCAAAATAACGTTGTGATGTTTAACTTTCTGTTACTGTTAAGGAAAACCATCTTTCAGTTATATGTTTTTCTTAAATAAAAAAACATGGATGAACTTCTAATTCTATAAATCTTATTTTGAGTTAAATGATTTAATATTTTATATTTCTTATGAAATTATTGAAGAACAAAAATGATTATTTTATCTAACACACACTTCCTCCAGTGACAGAGATGATAACATTTTTGTCCTCGCCCTCTCTTCGCAACAACTACGATACATTTTCCTCACAATTTTAAATTTCATTCTAGTACTTCACGAACATATAAATTCAGAGATGCACATTAGTTTATTTAAATGTAATTATGTAACATTTTTAATGTAATTAAAATACAAATTATTATGAACATCTGTTTTGTTCATCAATTATCATTTCCTTTTACTTTTATAAATTTATTAACAGTAGTATAACTAGCACCTTAATAATTCATAAGAATAATAAACAGCATTTTATTTGTAATAAACATTACAAAAGCATGTAACAAATCAAGCCATTAACTAAACTGAAACAATAACATATAGCTTTCGCAAATAATAATTAGTTGACCAAATGTTAGAAAATATTTTAACTAGTTCATATGAATAAAACTAGTTGTCTTAGAACAATCTGTCACATTAAAAGGTATAGGCTGTTCTTCTCAGGTTAGCTCTTGTGCTTGGGATCTAAGTGATGGGGTTCCTTTTGTCTGAGCCTTTTTTAAATTGTGGGGGGAGAGGGGATCTTATTTTCAGGGGCCTTTGTCTGAATTGACGATCCACCCTTAAATTCATATGCTAGGCTAATGCCTTAGCTGAATAGGCTCATAGTAATGATAGATACATACACATTTTAATGATAGTAGTATTGACCTAGGTCAGGGCCGGCGCTAGACATTTTTAGGTTGGGTGAAAATAGGCAATTTTTGCCCTCTGGAAAATTATGGGAAGAGTTCAGAAAAAAAAATTGTTGCCTTGGCACCTGTGTGATGAACACGCATCTTACCCACCTTGAGTCGGCCCTGACCTAGGTCTACAACTGCATAGATTATTATTAAAAACTAAAACAATTTTTTAAATTTTAGGAAAGTTTTATAATCAATTTATCCATTATTTTGAGCAATCTCTAACTAGTGAGTGGCAGTGAGACTCTTCTCAGTATGTGCTTATGATATGATATCTTTCCAGCTCATGACCCATTAAATGATAAATCAGTTGAGTTGCTTATATTAGAATTTATTCTGTGAATCAAACAAAATAAAGATAGGAATAAAACAAAGTATACATTTGTAGCCCTCGTGCAAAGTTCCATGTTAAATGAATGCTATCTTAGCTTTTCTACTATTAAGTTTTTTTGTCCTCAGAGATGGATTCCTATGCAGCTCTTCTTGATAACCAGATGCAAGGCAACTCTAATGGTCTGACAGATTATCAAGCACAAGCAAGTTTCCCTCAATTCTCCAGTAATACAAATATTAACAGCTCTTATGGGAACCTTCCTGGTCTCAACACATTCCCCAACAGCTCCACGCATGGCAGCACCATGAACATCACCACCTACAATACTTCCAGTGGACAGCAGTCAGCCTATGGCAGCATATCATCCAATTCCGCATCATCATTTGTCATGCCATATGACCCACCTTCCATACAGCAAAGCTCAACTTCAGTGCAAGTGGCAGCTGCCCAACCACATCATCTAACCTCTAATAAAGCCATTCATTCCTGTAATTATTGTGGGCTTGTCCTGTCATCCGCCAATGCACTCATGGAACACAAGAGGATTCACACTGGAGACAGACCATTCTCCTGTCATATTTGTAACAAGAGGTTCACACAAAAGGCTCATCTGAATATACACAAGCGAACCCATACTGGAGAGAAGCCATACGCATGTCATGTTTGTCACAAAAGATTTGCTCAATCATCTCACCTTAGTAGCCACAAACGCATTCATACAGGTACTTACAGAATTATGAGAAGATAAGTAATTAGTTAAATTGTTAAGAATAGAGCCTTTACTTGTTAATTAATTCAAACACAATAATTATAATGATGCACAGTGAAGATTTGATAGATCTGTAATACAAATGTTTTGATAAATGGAAATGTTTAAACTGGTTTGTGCAGTTTCAGATTTTAAATGACATCTGACTCAAGTGATCACTTTTATTTACAATAGCCAGCCTTGACCTTCTGATAGTTAGATTTATCAGCTTTTGAATATGACCTGTGCCAATGATTAGGCTGAGCCGTGATAATTCTTTAATTTAAAAATAAAAATATCTTCTACTTCTTAGCTAATAAACCAAGTTTCTCTCTTCTGATGGAACACAATTATGAGCTAGCAGGCATTCGATGAATGATAATTAATAATATTTATAAATATTACTATTTAATTGGAATGTGGGAATTATTTTTAATCGACCTCTTTATTGGTTGTTTTTAATGGACATTGTGATTTTTAAATCAATCAGAATCAAACTGTTCAAATGCAAAGAAAAACTCTGTAGCAAAAAGTAAAAAGGAATTCTTGTAGTAGCAAATAGGTATGAGAACAATTTATCACAAAACATAACTATTGAATACCGTATTTGATTGCTTCATTTGGCATTTTTGGAACTGTAACATGTTAGCATTATTTATATATTTCTGAAATTTAATACAAGCATGGAGAGGCAGCTTCTAAATTTGTGTAAAGTAAAGTTATTTGAAGATAATACATTTCAATTTTATGTGAATCTCTAAATTGAGATAAAATGTAGTCTTGACGCCCAGTGGGATATTATTTAATTAAGTTATTTTTCTATTTTCTTTTAGAGTTTTAAAAGCTCTATTTGCTATCATATTATTTCCTGCAGGTGAGAAACCATTCGTTTGTGGCATATGTCACATTGGTTTTACTCAAAAACAACGCTTGGATGCTCATCTTAAAAAACACCTGGAAAGGCCCGGACAAGAAATTGTTGTCAGGCAAAGAACGGTGATGTCAACGTCACATGTTGAGCCATCTTACAGACCAAAGTAATTTTTTTAAATACATTTATTTAATAGGTTCATTTTTGAATTAATCATTCATACATAAAAAAGATTTTTATTTACATAAAAAGTTGTTGAAAAATGTCAAAAGCTGTGATAATATATAGTTTTTAAAACTTATTTATTATTATTATTTTTTTAAATTTATTAATTCTTTACAAAAATAACTATATTTCTAAAACGAGAATCAATTAATTCCTTTTTTTTCAGTCTAACTCTAAATGATGACAGTTCTTTCATGCAAATGATTGGTCATGGAATGCCATATGTTAAACAAGAGACTGTGACCGACAGCTCAACAAAGTCAAACAATTTACATAAATGTACAGCAATAACAGCCAACAATGCTGATCCACTTGATGATTCTTCTCATCGCAAAGAAATGAAAAAAGAAAGCAGTGATGATGATGAAGAGGCTGAGGAAAGCAAAATGGATTCAGATAAAAGTCATAAAATCACTGCTCCTAGCTTCTCTTCAGAGGGAATGTTTCTGCATCCATCAGGCTACGTGGCCTATGGAGGAATTGCAGATAATGAGGAGTCTAATGATACTACCTCCTCTTTGACTCCATTAGATTCTTCCACTCAACGAGTAGGCATGACATCTAGTGCTAGTCATAGACGCAAGCCATCTGTTGTTAGAAAACATTGCAGTGAATCTCCAGTTAAAGAAGCGGTTGATGGTTGCCTGCCCCTGGAAAGTAACAGTGCAACAGAACTACATAAGCTAACTGCTTCCTATATTAAAACCAATGTTCACCATGCTAACACTGAAGTTGATAACTCGGCGACAGATGTCTTCAATGAAATAGGTGAAGTGATGGTTAACAAAAATGATCCTGCCTTCTTAGAAACGAACCTTGGGAAAGCAAACACACTACCGGCTCTATCTAAAAATATCACTCACAATAATCGAAGTACTGTGGAGACCAGGTCACAGGTTCGCAGAGGTATCAATCAGTCGGTGTTTGGGTTTCAAACAGAAACAGGGAATGGAGAAAAAGTAGCTCAGAATAATCACCAAGAAGCCCTGACCCTTTCTGGGCACAGCAACTCAGGGAACTTGGGGCTTGTCAAAGTAAATAATCGAATATCACTTGTAAACTTTACAGCTGAAGAGCTTGTCTCTCACCTAATGAAAAGAGATGACATTCACAAGTGTACATTCTGCTGCCTTATCTTTCAAGATGCTGCCATGTATCATATTCACCGCAACATGCACGACAAGTCAGACATTCACAAGTGCAACATGTGTGGGAAGTTACTGCAAGATAAATATGACTTCACTGCCCATTTCCTAAGCATGCACCAGAGCTAGAAATGAAAAAGCATTACTCAATAGCCCAAAACTATTATGTTTGTGGGGGGTGTTACTTTCTTCCCTGTATATCCTGACATTTGTATGAACACCTGTATCATCTGAGGTTTGTATGAACACCTGCATAATCTGAAGTTTGTTGCAAGCCATTTCATAGTCTTGTCTTACTGAGAACAGACACAAAATTTTATGGGCCAACCTTTTATGTATTTAAGATTATATTAAAAAAAAAAGATGTAAAGATTTTAGTTCCAGGTTCTATGGTAAATGTAAAGATTTTAGTACCAGGTACTACGGTAAATGTATTCCAAATGAGGATACAGGCATGCTCGCCCATCAACTTGATGAGGACCGAGCTAGTCATCCTCCGAGGGTTGCTAAGGCTGTTTCTATCTGTGGGTGTGCAGATGGCCTATTTAAAGTCTGTAAAGAGATACGGTATGATCAATAACACCACATTCCAATGGACATCTCTAGCATGCACCACCACATCTTTCCAGTTCTGAAATACTTGATAACATTAGAGGAAATTTCTGAGGGATTTCCTTTTCATAGTATTACTTGTATTTAAAAAATGGTCTTGGTTTTTGTGCCAAAAGGTGAATTACACAAGCAATGACAATTGTATGAGAAAATTGTGCATAGAAAATATCATGTACACTGCACTGTCAACAAGTGATTACTGGCATCTTCTTGATAGATATGTTATAGTCCTTATAACAACAGTATAGCATTAAGTGCTTTGTATTTGAAAGAAGTTTCATTCCTTCCATGTCAAGTAGCAAGCAATGTTTACAATATAATTCAATATTAAAATGCAGATACAGATGGATGCATTTTTTTCTATACTATTATAATTTTATCTGATTACAAGACTAGTTGATATCCCAAAGTTATTTGTGGTTAGTTTTAGCTGTCATTTTGTTATTGTTAGTTATAATTCTATATGATTACAAGACAGGTTGATATCCCATGGTTATTTGTGGTTAGGTTTAGCTGTCATTTTGTTGTTAGTTATAATTCTATATGATTACAAGACAGGTTGATATCCCATGGTTATTTAACCCCAACTAACTGACCCTAGTATTTTTGGCTGTAATGTTTTTAGTCAAAAAAGGGAATCAATTAATACCATTATTTGAAAATAAGACTTTGATATAAACATGTTTAATGATATTTTGTTTATATATATCTAACTTATATATGGGCTAATTGAGCTTTGTGTTTTCTCTGTTTTATGGGCAAGTTAATTTTGAAAAATGTGGCAACCATTTAGAGATAAATGCATGTAACTTGTTGATACTGTAAAACTAGTAAGAGAAATGCTCTACTATATTAGGTTAAAATACAAGTTTAGTTTTACCGTAGTAAGATATCTTGAGTTTTTTTTAAAATTCAATAATACCTTAGGACTGTTTTTGAGTTCTAAATTCTTGGTTAAGCACAGTGATTATATAAGATAGACAAACAATTATACCTTGAACACAGTCAACACAAATTGAAATATCTTATTAATAATATATGAAAAATTAGAAGCAGCCCAATATTATTTAGAATTAAGATAGAAGAATAGAACTCTAAAATACATCATTACAATTTTCTTAAATTTTTGTAGGATGCCTAGTTTTTATATTTTAAGATTTTCAGTTGTTTATTTTATTTCAAGATATGTTGGAGCTAATAGATTGTTCAGAACATTTTAAAATAACTATAAATTATAAATAAAAATTAGTTAACTTGCTGGAATGACTAGATAGGACTAAAGTGTATATGAATAACTTTCCCTATTTTACACATAGGGCACAATTTTGACACATTCTAAATATTTTAGTTAAATAAAAATCATTTTTTTTAAAAAATGTATTTTGACATTAGGAACTGAGCTGATTTGTGAAGTCATTCCCTCTGATTTATTATTGACTAAAATGTTAGCGTAACATAATATTATCTATTTTATTTACCTTTTTTTTTTATTAACACACACATGTGTGTTGCACCTGGCATGGAATTTACACCTTGTGTTCATTATGTGATACAGTGAGGGCTTTCAATATTTTGTTTCCTCTTGAATTTGTGAGAATTTACCTGAGTTTATGAAAATAAAAATGTTTCTGACTTTTGTTATATTTAATTTATGCAGACAATCACATTGTAATGCACGAGAACTTAGTCAGTTTTCATATTTTTGTCTGACTTATATTTTGATCATCATAATTTATACTCATTTATTAATATAATTATTATTTATTATCATTTCACTGTCACTATCTACAAATTATTGGTGACAATTATCCAATCTTTCATAAACAGTGTTTCAAGCAGGGAAATGTAGGAATTGCTTTGTTGAATGGTCTTGACAGTACTGGGGTAGATAAGACATTATGTTAACTTTATTGATAATATCATACTTTTAGCAAGGAACCAGCAGTGATTAGCTTGGCAGGAGTCAAACATTGTCTGGCTTCACTGCCCAGTTGATCATTTATTGCATTTCAACATTTGATTGACTGACTGGAACTTTTAAATTGAAACTACTGGCCTCTACAAAAATTACCCTGCTGAATATTCATTAGACATTCATCAGATTTTAAAAAATAATCTCTTCTCTAGTACCAACAAGTAAACTTATTAATTCAAATGTTTAAAAATAGCTAACGACTGTGTTGAATTGTATTCAGCCTGTAAGTGAAGCTGGATTCAAACATGCTGGTCAATAAATTACATTTAACCCCTCCAGCTGATTGGACTTAAATTTTATAAAAGGAATCCTCCTACTTATAGTAAGTAAAATAAATTTGTCAGGTTTACAAATTTAACTGACCCATTATTTCCATTCTGTTAGTATTGCATTCTCAGCTCTACTACTTTTGTTATGCAACTGGTGTGTTGAAAATGGTAATGTTGATGATATTCATAGTTTGTTAAAAATTCAAGCATTTATTTTATGCAAGATCACTCAAGCTTAATAATAATTTCCATGAAGATATAAAATAATGATATAATTTTATATCAAAGTGCTGAATTTCTTCAATTTTATGGTCCATGTTAATAGTAGTGGCACCACAGTGAAAGTGCAATCTGATCTAAGTTATAATGTAAACAAATCAATTTTATGCCAATTTAATCATCTTGTTTATAGTTTTGCTTGGAACATATTCCTTTTTTTTATGCTTTGTTCTCCTCGAGTCATTTTTTGTGTGTCTAGCATGCAAACAAAGTTGTGGTCATTATTTTATGTAAAAGCCATGTAAAGAGAATTTCATGCCATTATGAGTACAGCAACATTATTTCTTGTAAAAACTATTAATTTTACATTGATGCATGATTTATTGCTATGAAGTTTTGAGATTGTTTCACTGTTCAGATTTGATATACGGTACTGCTAATTTAAAAAAAAACAATATAGGAAATTAGTAACTTATTTTAAGAATTTGGAACTTGAGTGTGTATTCATCTAAAACAGGGTCACCAAACTTTTTTCACAGGGGGGTCAGATGTACTGGCCGGATAAATTTATTTTTTTTAAAACGCAAGCAAGTTGTAGTACCATCGGTGGGCTGGATGAACTGGCCTCGAGGGCCGGATGCGGCCTGTAGTTTGGTGACCCCTGGTCTATAATATAGATTCCATTAAAATGTTCAATTGACCCACGTTTCCTACCGATTCCTGCAAACTCAAGCATTTTTTAAAGCAGCATTCAGCAGCCGGAGATGCTGCTCTTTGAATTATTTGACATCATTTTTTAAAAAGAGTAAATCAATAATTTAATTATTAAACATTTCTTTAAATATAATGTCTGAATTTCAAGTATTGAAAGTCAAATATGTGTTGACCTAATCAATCCCTGACTTCTAAACCCTACCCTAAATATTTTCTTACCAGATGTAATTTATAAAATGGCTCTTCATTAAAAAAAAAAGGTGGTAGTTGTAGACACTGGTCTAAGGTATTCCCAGTACCATTAGAACTGTTATAAGTTTACCAAATAATTTTATTTATTTATATATATTTTTGCAGAAATTTGTACTTTGTTTTTTTGTTGGATCAGTCCTGAAAATTTCAGATTTTTAATTACTAATTAATTTTTTTATTGATAGCACATCTCCCAATTCCATTAATATTTAACCGCAGTTGTATATCTTAGCAGCTCAAACCTCTTTTTTAAATGGTTTCTTTTAAGAATAATTTAGGCTGTGGTGTAAAAAAAACAAACCTTTCTTTAATCTGAGGACAGACATGTGTCCATGTTTTTCAACCCAGAGGCTCAGCACATCATAATACTGCCTGAGGGCAAAGATTACCTAATCAAGTCATATAGGAGCCAGAATGATCAATACATTGATCATGGGATTGATCATGGGCCCTCAAAATATAATAGAAGAAGAAGTCAGTCAAATTTTTGTGGGGAAAGAATCTTAATTTTTTTTGTTATTAGCAAAAACATTCTTTTATATTACTCTATGACCAGACAAACGAGTCCAACACGCTGCTCTTCCACATGCCAAACTTTGTTTCATTATGTTTAATTGTGATCTTGTTTATATGACTATGCTAATATATATATATATATTTTTTTAAATAAAGAATTTCTTAGTCATATTAATAATGAAAGGTTTTCAGTTTCCTCTTATTTTTTTGTTTAAATGTATATATTCTATGTCATGTATATTCTATGTGTATATTCTCATAATTGGCAGCAAGTGTCCCACACTACTAAATTCTTCAGTGTATCTTTAATGTTCACTTTATAATTTTCAAGCAAGGTATACATTTGAATTTGATATACATTTTTTAAAAAAAAGGAGTTTATTCATTTGTATTTATAAATGTTTCCTTGCACACTTAACATATTTCATAAACTTTTTAAGCTTGCATACTTCATATAAACACCAGCAGCAGTAGCAAGACAACTATACAAGTCTCATACACTTTTAAAATAAGACTAAATCATGTACAGCTTTCATCATCAAAATGGACTTTGTGGAGATGTACTTCTTATTCTTAACCATTGTATTATCAGTTCCGTAATTACATATGCAGAGATAAATCAGTATATTTTGATATTAGTGAAGTAAAATCTCAATGACAAAAAAAAAAAAAAAAACTCATGAAAATTGAAAGCTTTTGAAATTGATGTGATCTTAACACATCTCCCAATTTGAAAGCTTTTGAAATTGATGTGATCTTAACACATCTCCCAATACATTTAAGTTGTACAATTCATTAGAGGTATAAAATCATTATATGGGAGGATTATTTTATGTCGATGCAGCATGACAATTTAAAATAGCGATTAAGTTAGGTCACCCACAATGATTCTAAAACTTTATAAATAATTATCTAGTACGTGGGTACAACTTTTTTATAGAAACAAGTGACCAGTGAAATAAAATGGTATGAGAATCACACATTGGGAGAATTATGAAATTACTCAAAATTTTATTAAAGACATTGAATAAAAATTTCTTTAAAATCATTTTTTTTTTTTAGTTTTAGTTTACTTTTTTAGCCAGCAACCCCACAGAAAACGCTCCAGGTCCCATGTGGGGTTGTGACCTGTGGGTTGGGAATCTTTTCAATTTTGTAAGTAAATATCAAGGGATGACTGACAATTCTAAAGAATATGTACATACAGACCTCGATTATAGCAGCGATGTAACAAAGTAATTTTGGGGGAAAGACTATATTATCAGTCACATTATTATCAAATCACAATCTTTCTCCAGTCATACTTTTCATTCAAGTTCAAGCCTCTAAAAGTTCAAAAACATGGCTTTCAAAAAAAAAAAAGGACATGTGCCTTTATGATACAAATGGAATGTGCATATTTATAACAATGAGACTGTACAAAAATGACATATTTTGCATCAAAACACATACGCTTCAAAAGACTGAATATAGAGAAAAAGTCACCAAAATCTATCCTGGAACTGGAATGTTTGCTATAAATAAATATAATTTACGATTTCACCATAAGCACAATTTTAAAGTTTGCATCTACTTCATTTTTCGACTACAGTTATTTAAATGTTTAAAAAAAAAAGAGTGATCAGAATGATATAATTATAACTTTCGATTAGTTGTTCAGGAGTTGGATGGATTTTATTTATACAACTTGTACAAGATATGTTCGTAAGGCAATGGAATGTGATGGAGTATAAACACTGTTTTAAAACGGGTTCGCACAAAACATATACCAGAGTAATATCTAAAAACAAATACCAAGAGTAATATCTATGTGCAATGGGATGTTTAAAATTTGTGAAGAAATCTTAGGACAGCTGGAAGAACTTAGATAAAAATAATTTTCTTCAGGGGTGGATTTGTTTTTCAAAATTGTTTGATTTAAAATCATATGCCTGTTTTTCATTCTATTTTTAACTAAATGTTTTACAAGCGTTTCAGACTATGGATTTTCCAAGAATGTTGACAGATCACAATAACCTAGACAAAATAAAAGCCACCAAACTTCCTACACCCAATGTTAACGGCCAGGATATTCTCACAGACTTGGCACTGTTGCAGCCATTCCAGTCATTGCAGAAACAGTATGTGAACCGTGAGTCTGTCTGATCGTTGGGGTTGTAAGGGTCATCTTTTCTAGCCGGGACGCAGTAACCATGGCGTCGCAGAACAGGCATGCGCAGTCTGTGCCGAGTGGACTGCAGTAAAACATTTTCACACTCTCTGAGGTAACGGGGTTCTTCGCCTTGAAAAGTAATATGATTAATATAAATAAAATTCACTGACGATGAATTCTTGAGGCAACAGAACAAAATAATTGATTTTCATAGAGAAATAGCTTAATGATTAATATAGACCGAACTTTTCAAAAAAAAAAACTGCAACATTACATTGGGTCCCCTTCATTAATTATCAATAACAAAGTTAAAATCTTGAAAATGCTAAGCAATCCCAGGCCCACCTTAGCCTGCTAAAAGTTAATTCTTAGAGTGTGTTTTTGTAAACTCATCTTTTAAAACTATATATACATTTACAAATTGGTGTTTAATAAAATTATGACTTATGAATATGTTTAAAATGATTGAATGTTCAAAAACTACAGTTTGTTTTTTTACATTTGTATTTCATCATATATTTTCAGAGAGTCTAGATCACAAATTACAATCTCCATGAGAACAGGGGAACTGAATAGTATTAAAAACTAATATCAGGCTTTGCCTCTCTTTCCTTTCAGCTATGACTTTGTGATCTCATAAGATAAGTTTTCTGGTTCCTTGTATAGAGTAACACAAGACATTTACCTGGAATTCTTTCAACAACTTTAACACAGAAGCTGTCACCACAATCTCTCCATGGGTACATCCTCCAAACTACATCGTCACCACAGCCGCCAAACGCACTCAAGCACCTGTGGCACATAATAGCTTCTCCTAGAATTAGAAATGTTAATGTTTAACAATATTTCCTTCATATTGAAAAGAAAAAATGAATTTCAAGTACTTTTAAGCTAACCATGTTGAAAAAATTTTAAACTAGTTCTGAGCTATTAAAATCGAACTAAGAGATAATTACATATTGTTGGGACCTCTTAAGTCAGTGTTTCCCTTCACAATACCCCAAAAGTGCCAAAAGGGGCTATTTCAAGATCATAGGGAGGGGGCATTTAGTCCTTGAGACACTAGTCACTAGATAGGCAATGTATTTACAGTAGAACTTCAGATAAGACAACTAATAATAATACTAATAATAACAAAATGGCCAGAATAATAAACAATTTGGTTACGCACAAGTTTTGATAACAAATTTTTGTCTCTGTTCATGAACTATAATACTTTGGATTAAAGAACATACGCATACTCCTGTAAAAACACAACCCCACCGGCTCACTACTTACTACTTTTGTGTTATTTTAGCCATTATCATTGTGGCAGATAAAGAGAAAAATATTAAAACCTAGGCCTGTAAGCATATAAATTATATTATAATAAAACATTTAACAGGTAGGCCTACTTTGAAAGAAATTTTCAATATTGTCCTATTGAGCCTATTGTCATAAATGATAAATCATTTTAAAGGGCTACTAGCTATACGCTTTGCAAAAATACCAATTTCATCTTTCTACCTTTTATAGAAATGGAGTTATGAATTTTTTTGTGAATTTTTTAAACCCCCTTCTTTATCTTTGTATTTTACTGCAAAAACGTGTGACTGACTTTCCAAATTTCTGACTTATTGAAAGTTATTTGCCCAAAACTGTTTTATTTTACAAGATAATGCTATCAGATGTTCAGGAGACATTCTCAAGTCTCAATGCAATATACAACACAATAAACAACAAAACTTTTACATAACATGAAGACTTTGTATTTCGGATAATTTTATTTGAGTGTTTGTTAAGAAAAATGTTAACAGAATAATTGGAAAAAATTAAAATTTATGAAGGAAAAAACAAAATAATAGCATGTTTATTGTATTTTTAATTAAGTATAGTATATGATAAGCTTCATTTATATTTTCAATCATTCTGTTATTTATAAAACGGAGTGGTTATTCGCACGGTTTTGGCAGTGAGGATAACGCAGAGCATTATCCGCACGGCTCCTCAGCGCATTATAGCAGTTGGTCACACAGCTCTGCGCACAATGTTCGCCGTTATTTTAAGATTTCGGTCTGCCGATAACGCTCGGCATTATTTTAGAACTCAAACTATTTATTCTTTTCTTCACTAATAAATAAAAAAATAAAAAAAGAACGAATTTCCGTAAAACCATGGACCTAGGCCTGCGTACATCGTGGCAAAAATGTACCATTGTGATTGACCTGGTTTTAAGATAAGAATAGGGCTATTGGATGTGAACTTGAGTGGTCTTGTGGTAGTGTAGACGCTAAGCTAACTTATATTATGTGATCATTTACTGGTGGGGATCGAATTTTACTTTTTTTTTTCTTCTTCATTTTAATTAAAAGTATATTTTATATTTAATAATTATGTTGAAATATTTATTATCAAAAGATACAGGAATAATATTTTTAGATTTGTTTTAATTTTAATGAAACCAAGCTTAATTCAATGGTGTATTTAAATATTTAATTTCTTTTAGAATAGGCCTACTTTACATGCCTACCTAATATAATATACTCTTGTACACGTCGCACCCCTAGTTTAAGATTGTTCTATGTTATCATCATTGACCCGCACATAAGTCGCACCAGACTAACAGGGGTTACACTGCATTTCAACTTCTCAGAAATGCATACCTTGCTAAACACTGCCTTATTAGGTCTAGTAGTAGACTGTATAATGTATAGCCTCTAGGCCATAGGTCCAAAATAAAACGCATCTTAATGCTACTAGTCTACAAGATTATAGGCCTATACCTACATTTTACATCTAGGCCTAGACCTAAGACAGGCTGGCTTTCACACATTTACGATTCATTCCACACTGACACACTGTAATTTGCGTTCAATAAGCCTACGAAAAAAGTCCAAAACCGTGCGGATAACGCTTGCCTTTATAAAAGGTAAGAAGTCTTTTTTTAAATAAAATTAAATGCATGAAATTAAAGTAAATACTCTTTAAATACTACAAAAAATCATCCCGTAAAGACTAAACTAATACAAGCATTCCAGTATCGGTATGTGATTAAATTTCAAAACTTTAGGACTTTAGTTTTAGACTTACTAGCTGATTTAATATGGACCATTCAAAATATGGGCCTAAATTGTACGTATATTTTTACTTAGACGGCTTTATAATAACCTAGCTTTCTCATTTAAATTTAAAACAAAAGGGCCCCAGTTTTTAAAAGCCTAGGTTTCAATATTATAATTATCTGTGAACACGGAAGTGGCAATGACTTGAATTTGATAACAAGATTGTGACGGTGGCAACACCTGACATAACATGGCTCAGGAGTTGCTGCGATGAGTTTATAAACAATCAACGTTGGAAAACGTTTCCTCTGAAAGCTTAGTCCTAACAAAATGTTTAATACAAACATTCTATAACGTTTACTCACCATAATGTACCAAAAATAACAGCAGGATGAGAGTCCCAATACCTAAGGCCGCCATCTTTTCATTGAAACTTACTACCTGGCCTGACCTACATTTTACGGTCATGGAGGGACAACCCAATGGGACAGCGGGAGGTAATCCCGATAAATTTTGTTAAGTGTTGGCCCAAGACAGTAATTATTAATTATCCCCCCCCCCCCAAAAAAAAAAAAAAAAAAAAAAAAAAACACCTTTTACCAATTATTATATAGGTGCTTGAGCGTTGTTGAGAGAAAAGCTCAAAATGTATTTTAATTTAATTATTAAAACTTTACAAGGCATTGCCTAGAGTATGTCTGTCTCATAATTTCTACACCCTCCCCATTGGTATCTTCTTGTGACTAGTGTAGCAGCGAAATATTTTGTAATTAAGTGCGAATATTTTTTTTAATGAAGATGAATCTAGTGTTCATTACTAATTTCTTTCAACACATTTTATTCAAAGATAATATCTTAAATGACTTATTCATTGACCATATTTTATAATGCTACTTGATAGCCGTACCGGGGTTGCCAACCGTCTGTAAATTTAAGGACAGTCCGTAAAAATTTGACCTCAAATGACATGTCAGTGGTCAGTGCTGTAAAATCTTTAGGACAGAGGTGGCTGAATCGTCCCGCCGTGAAAATATTGTGGCCCACGTGACATCGCATGCCTGATATATAACAAACCTATTTTGTTTTTTTCATTCATTTGAGAAAGATAATCAATTTTAAAAAAGACAACCAAGAGACAAAAATACCAATCACATCATTATTTTTTCTTCCTTACTTCATTGCGTGCTTCAAGAATAGCTAAATAATTCAAGACATCATTTTGTGTGTGTTCATTTCAATAATTTAATTATATGCGGCCCATGTAAGGATCACTCAATATCAAAGTGGCCATCGAGGCCTTTTAAGGTTGGCTACTCAGAAGCGTAGCCAAGGGGGCGGGCAGCTGGGCAGGAAAGGTTGGGGGGGGGGGCAGATGTGAGAGAGGCGCCAAAATGGGTTTTGGTGGGATTTTATTGATAAAATTAATAGATTTCAGATTTCAGGAGTGTGTCAAAATGAATCTTGTCCCCGAGCATTAAACACTTTAGCTACGTCGCTGTCACTGCTTCAGGATGTCCGTAAAAGATTGAGACTTTTACCCTATGTTATTTTAAGCATTTCTTCATGCTTGCTTTCAACTGCTTTGATTTTATACTTAATCCGATTATAGGCACGAGAAATTCAACACTGAATAGAATGCTTACAATAAAATAACGTTATAACCATTTTTATAAATAGACCGTAAAAAGTTTATGTCAGTAAAATATTACGAGGTTGTACAAAATGTTTTTGAAGCCAAACAAAGCGGGAGATGTCAGCTTTTTTTTTGCCATTTCTTATTGCTTATTTTGATTTTGTAAAGATCATAACCTGAAGAAATTCAAGACGAAAGAGAATGCTATTATACGATAAAATAACGTTATAATTATTAAATGGACAGGCCTCATACTCAATTAATGACATCTCAGAAAGACATTACTTACGGATTTTTTTAAAGTTTAATTTTTTTATATTTTATTTAGGAATTAGTTTAGACTAATACTAATTAGTTTCTTAAACTTAAGTTTATTTTAAAACTGTGTCCGTCAACAACAAACTAACAAAACAAAAAAAAATGATAGGCTGTAAAAAATGTTGAGTTTTAGCAAGTCCATAAATAGGCCAATAGGCTATTAGGCTGGCTATTATTATTTTTTTAGACGGCAACCAAGAAGCTAAAACTCTTAGACCTAGGTAAAGTTTAATTGAAAAGGAGCATCTCCTTTCATTGTCGCAGTTTCTTCCCCTTCCTCGTCGCTAGATGGCCTGTCTCGTCGATGTAAGCCCCAATTTCAGCGACGGCGACGATGATGATACAATAATAACATTGTAAATTTAAATCCCTAATGCTAATACTAATAAACGCTCGCTATCTTCAATGGAATACATATACTTCTTTAAAGGTTAGTGTTTTAACAATAGTTCTTATATTTCCGGTCCTTAGAGATCTAAAATTAAATGGGTTCACTAATTTTTTCATCGACCAACGAATCGGGAGCAACGAGAAACAATACAAAACGAGCAGACAGTAGAGTAGTTGAAACTGTCATCGGCGGTAACGAAATTAGGTCCAGTATTGTCCGTGTCAACTTTCTTATATTACGGATTAAGGTTGAGTAATTTGTTTCATTTAATATAAATCTGCACAGTTGATTAGATTCATTGGCAAAGCGAAATTTAAACGAAATCCTTTTTTAAAAAAATTATCATCATCCGCTTATCGATTTTATTTATCAAAACTGTTGAAATGATGTGCAGATAACTCTTAAATAGTCGTCAACTAACAAGATATGAATGGAATTGGATAGTCTCCCCTACATCAAACATTTCATACCTACTATTATACAACTACTATAAACTAAATAATGTAATAAATTAACGTTTTGAATTTGTTAGGAAATCCTAAAAATGAAATTAATATTATTAGAAGTACTTTACTACGCAACGTAGCCATAGGCGTTGGCCCTTATTTTTTTTTTAATATTATATATTTTTTTATTTATGTTCCTTTAACTTTTAAGTTTACTTTTTGCTTTAAATTTAAAAAAAAAAATATATAAATTGGAATTTGAATCTCCAAACTGAGTGATGATTTACTCAAATAGGTCTTCTATAATATTCATGTATTAGTGTACACATTTAACACACTTTTACAATATCTCTTTCAGTGTGCATTTCAAAACTACGAGATTCAAAATAAAAAAAAAATTAAAAGGGATAATAAAAATTATTATACCGCACAAGAATGAGTTTCAACACTGGCTCAGTGGAATACTTTCCTGGTGACAATGATGAAGCAAGCTTGTCACAATTGACAGCTTCTGCTGGTGGTGATATTAATAACTTTACTTCCAGAGACAGGCCTTTTGTTTGTCATGTGTGCAGTAAAAGATTTACACAGAAAGCTCATCTCATCATACACAAAAGGATACATACTGGGGAAAAGCCATACTCCTGTCACATCTGTCACAAGAGGTTTGCACAATCATCACATCTTACTGTTCACAAGCGCGTTCATACAGGCGAGAAACCCTTTTTCTGTAATTTTTGCGGGATGGGTTTCTGTCGAAGGCCTCGCCTAGAGGCTCACATACTGCAGCATGTAGTGAAAGAGGGAAAAACACTTCCATCCAACCTCAAGGGTAACATGCTGAATAAACTGTCTATGGTGGGGCTGGACAACATGGGGACAAAAGTAGCCCGTTCAAACCAAGAATCCTTGGATGCCGCTTCTCAGTTGATTGAGCTGAAGATGAAAGCGGAAGCAGCCTCAGATGTGAAAAATGAGCCATTGGACCTAGATGATAATGACCTGGCGAAAAATATGATAGAGGTAGTGGCTGCAGCAGACAAATGCTCTGAGGCTGATTCAGGAAGGAAAAGAAGAAAGCCAGAGTTTGTGAGACGGGTCGGCAGTCATGAGGGCGACATGATCACTCCTGTGGAGCGAATGAGGGAAGATAGCAGTTTCTGTAATGATAAAAATTCAAACAACAAAAGTTTGTTGGGGCTTTCTTCTGATGATTTGGAGAAAATTGCTTCCAGCCTTTCAGAGCTGACAGAAGTCGAAAAACACAACTTAATTTTGGGGTCTTCCAAAAATAATGTCAGCCTATCAGTTAACAATAATCTGCTATCATCCAACAGCCGAACGCTCCACTCTCCAATGCTGCACAACTCTGCTCTGAGCATGTCTGGCCTTGTGCGCACCAACAGTCGCATATCTCTTGTTGACTTCACGGCTGAAGATATCCTTCAGCATCTCATGACGAGAGATGATGTGAAGTCCTGTAGCTTCTGCTGCATTATTTTCCACGATCCAGCAATGTACTACCTCCATCGCAGCATGCACGACAAGATGGATGTCAGATGCTGCAACTTATGCGGGAAACTGCTTCTAGACAAATATGACTTTACGGCACATTTTTTGAGCCAGCACAAGTGATTCTTTTTGTTAATATTCAACAGAGAAACTTTATTTCAACTGTACAAAAGTTAATAATAAATTTGACAGGGACCGTTTGATTTCTGTTCTGTCAAAGTCTACTTGGGTAAGTCTGGTTTCAACCACATTATCATCTATAATATTCCAACTGGAATACTTTATTTTGTAGTCCATCTCAGATATGATATTAAAATCATATCAGAAATTGTGGACTGTGGATAATGAGTTTCTATGAACTTTTGGTCACCCTGCTTTGTTCTGTTGGCTTGCACTAGGATTGTTAATCACCTCTGTTGTCTGCCTGTTTTATATTTTACTCATTCCGCAAATTGACAAATGAGTTATATTATATAAAATGCACAAGTCTTAGTTGTTGATAATGTACATTCATTTATTTCCATAAAATATGTTGAGGTTGTGTTGTTTAAAAAAAACAACCAACAACTGGATCAATTGTTACTGCTGCATTGGAACTGAGTCATGCAATTCAAATAATCTTCTGAGGATTTAATAATCACAGTTCATGTGTAGAGATTTTTTGGCTACCTTTGGCACAGTGTTTATATGCAAGAGAAATATCTGTGTTAGCAAAAGACTGAGCAGAATGCACTTACAAGGTGATAACTTGTTTTTTGTTTTGTTTACTATTGTTTGTGATACTCAGTCTGGTGTTCACTCTGTGTAGCTTTAAATAACCATTTATTATTAATAAAAAAAAAAAATATTTTATACCATTACTTTATTTGTTATAACATTTTGTTTTTTTATTGTAAATTGCACAATAATCAACATGAGAAAATAATAATTTTTTTCTTTGGTAAATATGTTTTTTGAAGACCATGCCGCCTTCAAATACTCTGAAAACCAGATTTAACGTGTAAAAAAAAGTATGGCTACTGAGAACTTGCCAGGCAAGACAACACCGTTGTGGTGTTTATTTGGACTTGGAATCATTTCTGGCATATCATTTAATAAAGCCAGATTTATTTGCCAGTTCCATTGAGGATAAAACAGGCTGAAGAACGCCATCCTACATTTTCTTCCTTTTGTCTTTTAAAAATATTTTTTTAATGAGTTCCGATCAATAAAATGTATGTTACCTCTATCAAATTCCATGGGTTATTTTGGCAATAGGCAGCTCTTGTATTTTTATGCAAGCTTGTGTAAAGAAAATCCCACATTCTTCTCACTACCTAACTTAGGAGTCAATTTACTCGTATTTATTAAACAATGTTTAAATTTCTTCACGATAAAGAAACAATTAATCTCTCAGCCTTCTCATATGTTGATGTAGATTTATAATATTAATATTGATATTGAAATTTTTTATCATGTACGCTTAAATCAAATTTGCACTATTTTATTTTTATATCAAATTAATCCGACCTTTTACATTCTGTTGTATGCATGGCAAGATCATGAAAAGAGCACCACAATCATTTTGTAGAATCCAAAATCATTCCTTATTAATTGTGGTTATCATAGTAACATTAAAAATTACCACACGTGTGAGCCAACTATTGAAGAAGTCAATGGTTTTGTTAGATGCATTATAACAGAATGTAATGGACACAACCAGTCAAAACTTAGGCTCCATAATGATAGGATCTTTCTGGTTGGGCGGGAACCATGCTATAAAATTAACCTTTATTCTCTAAGTTTTCTATATTTGAGATTGTTCAAAGTAAAAGAACCATGCTATAAAATTAACCTTTATTTTCTAAGTTTTCTATATTTGAGATTGTTCAAAGTAAAAGAACCATGTTATAAAATTAACCTTTATTTTCTAAGTTTTCCATATTTGAGATTGTTCAAAGTAAAAGAACCATGCTATAAAATTAACCTTTATTCTCTAAGTTTTCTATATTTGAGATTGTTCAAAGTAAAAGAACCATGCTATAAAATTAACCTTTATTTTCTAAGTTTTCCATATTTGAGATTGTTCAAAGTAAAAGAACCATGCTATAAAATTAACCTTTATTCTCTAAGTTTTCTCTATTTGAGATTGTTCAAAGTAAAAGAACCATGCTATAAAATTAACCCTTATTCTCCAAATCTTCTCTATTTGAGATTGTTCAAAGTAAAAGAAAAAAATCACCACTCAGGAGTTTTTCTGCATTGCAGTGGAAAGAACCCTAAATGTCAGAGTATAAATGTCTATGATGCTGTAAAAAGTCAATGGTTGAGACACTACTAAGTGTCAGCACTACTTATTTCAACCATTGGCTTCACATTGCCACCTCTTGTCTGCCAAGTTTTTGAGGCACTACTAAGTGTCAGAACTACTCATTTCAACCATTGACTTCGCACTGTCGCCTCTTGTCTGCCACATCTTGTCTGCCACCTCTTGTCTGCCACCCCATAACACTTCTAATATTCCCTTGATTTGCCTCACTGATACTATACGACAAAATGTATGGCTTTTTCCTGTAGACATTTTTATACAGCAAGCTTCTCATTAAGATAAGTATTGATTATAGCAGTAAAACTAAGTACAATTACTGTAATCCTATTATTATAAGCTTTGACAATGCCTGAGCACTATTTAAGATTATTCAATGCTATCATGAAGCAACATCTTTGACTGTTATTATACTACCGTAAATAAAATTAGACACAATTGTAAGACACTACTTTGTATTGTAAGACACTACTTTGTATTGTAAGACACTACTTTGTATTGTAAGACACTACTTTGTATTGTAAGACACTACTTTGTATTGTAAGACACTACTTTGTATTGTATGACACTACTTTGTATTGTAAGACACTACTTTGTATTGTATGACACTACTTTGTATTGTAAGACACTACTTTGTATTGTATGACACTACTTTGTATTGTATGACACTACTTTGTATTGTAAGACACTACTTTGTATTGTAAGACACTACTTTGTATTGTAAGACACTACTTTGTATTGTAAGACACTACTTTGTATTGTAAGACACTACTTTGTATTGTAAGACACTACTTTGTATTGTAAGACACTACTTTGTATTGTAAGACACTACTTTGTGTTGTAAGACACTACTTTGTATTGTAAGACACTACTTTGTATTGTAAGACACTACTTTGTATTGTAAGACACTACTTTGTATTGTAAGACACTACTTTGTATTGTAAGACACTACTTTGTATTCCAACATTTGTCAACATTTGTTTTGGGCATGGTTTCATTCCAGATCTGATGACATTTTTCTACTCTATACGCCATACCATTATGTGACCACATCTTGTGATGCCCTGGTTGAACATTCTATGTCATTGTTATTTACTATTCATATGCACAGTCTATGTTATATATTCAACAAAACCCCCCCCCCCCCCTTTTTTTTTTCTCTCGACTCACTGAGCCATGCGTGTATTTATTTGGTGGCTATGACGTTATCGGGGCCTACACGGGGTCCTAACTTAGAATATTAATAGGGTTGCACGAATTAATCGGCAAATAATCGTCCCTATTGGACACTTTTGAGCGGAAACGGTAATTGGCCCGATGTAACCAATTGAAATGACATTTGAAATTAACTTTTTCTTGGTTGTTGTATGAATAAAATGATGATATGCGTTTAAACGAATTTCTCATTTTCCATTTTTCATTTTAAAAAAATATGTTTAAGTCCTAACCGTGCATGCATCACGTGAAGTTTGACAAGGGGTCTACTAACTAACATACTTAAGAAAATCAGCAAACTATCGAGCCGAGGCTCATAAAGTTTTCCCCAACACACCTCCGTCGCCCCCAACCGGCATTCAACCACTCCCCCAGTGGTCTCTATTCCAGCCAGGCCGCGAAGCTGCATGCCGAGGGCTCCCCGCCCCTGAGACAGCCCCACCCACCCTTCCACTCGATTGACTATGCGAGTGAGGCCGCATCGGAGAAGGGACGCCTGGCCAGCCGGGGTGATGCTTACACAGCAACCGGGCCGGACTTACTTGGGCTGGGGTGGATACAATTTACGTCTCTAAAGCCCACCCCCCTTCCCACCCCGGGGGACTCGTAGGTGTTTACAGACGCCCTCTAATAGGGTTTACGTGGGAAATGAGAAAAGAGAGGTTGTCTAGGAGCAGTACCCTCAAGTTTGATAAGGTGTCTACTAACAGCGGCTTGAGAAACACTGCCTCATACCATGACCAACTTTATCTGGGACAATAGGGAACATAAGTTACCGGTACTAGTAGTGGGACCGTTTCAAGTTTTCATCTCATCTGTGTTCCAAAATTGACCTTGTATCACTTGATCTCATTCTCCCTCAAATTATTCCTAGCTATACCATGTGATTAGCGCAATTAACTGACTGCTACTGCTAGCACAATCAACTGACTGCAAGCATATTCAACTGACTGCTAGCTCAATCACCCAAAAAATCAGTTTTTCTAGCGGAAGATGAATGAAATATGATTTGTTAAACGGGTGCATGTTTTGGTGTGGAGATTAATTGTGTAGCCTTTTCTATGTGCTTTGTATTTGTGATGTAATTGGGTTTAAAATATCTTTAGTCTGCTAGGTATTACAATTGCATGCACTAAGTTTCATTAAGATAAAAACCATTCTCGTACCCAAAATCAGTCGCTACAATCACATTTATGGTAAATCACGAACAATTATAATAAAGTCAAACAAAAATGAATATAAAGGATTTATATGAAAGTCTTTGTTTTAAAGTGTTGTTTAATTATTAGTTTATAAATTGATTTAATCCCGAATGAACCGAATCGACCTGGAGAAAGGGGAATAGGTAACCGATGACGTCACGAGGAGTGATCGTTGTTAATTACGAGAAATACAAACCGAACTTGCCATCTTTCTTTACCATGAGCTCCTTTCCGGTCAGATCTCTGCTCACCCCTTTCTTCAGGACGGCATCATTGTCCAGCTGGGCAAGTGGCACTGCGTAAAGGGCGTGGTTTATCTGGACGATACAATAAAATGACGTCACAGTTCAGGCCCGCGGAAATCTCATTCAGACAGTATGAAAATAATGAGCACACAATACATTGTCATTTAAAGCTGAACTTGTACCAACAATAATTAATTAGCACATGACATATTTGATGCAGAAGTTATGCCAAGCACAAAAGACTGCGACAAAATTCAAGCGTGGACCTTATGTTGGACATTTCTTCTCCGACACACCAATCCTGCAACATACATCCACCAACTGACACCTCAACCGTGCATCATATATCCCCAATCTTACACATCAATCCTGGATCATACATCCTAAATCTTCCAACAATGTGTCTGTGCAAGGTTGCAATTTTCCCCTTTACAAAAATATGCCACTCCTAAGTTCTGATAGGGACTGTTGTCAATGGTGTTGTCAGTCATGTTGTTAGTCATTTTGTCGGTCATGTTGTCAGTGATTTTGTCAGTGTTGGTGCAGCACATTCTCCTGAATTTCTGATAGGGACTGTTGTCCATGGTGGTGCGGCACACCATCCAGAACTTCTGATAGAGACTTTTGTCAGTGATGTTGCGTCGCACCATCTTAATCTCCTGATAGGCGATGTTGGGTTGATGCTGCAGCCGGCTGGACTTACCTTCTGATAGGGGCTGTTGTGAATGCTGTTGTAGCAGGATAAGATGGCCCACCGTCTTAGGTCACTGGTGTTGGCGCTGCTGGTGTGGAGGAGGTTGCCGTGGAAGAACAGCGCGTCCCCTGGGCTCATCTCAACATACAGGTTCTCTAGCTTCTTCTCCAGCTCTGCAACACGGTCAAGGTCGGCTCCAGTCTTAAGGGCCGGTCGAGTGGTAAGGTGGAGAGAGAAAAAAAAGGGGGAGGGGAGAGGAATATGCTGTGAGAATCCTGTTATGATTGTGCTCAGTGGTAGATTGAAATATACAATCATCAAAAGTTAAAAGATTTAATTTACAATCGATATTTATGATGTTATATACAATAAATAGTCAGGATGTTATTGTTTTAATAATGTTTGTTGCGTATAATTTTTTAGTCTGTTTTACATCTAAGTGATTCTCGCTCTCTCCCTTTCTCTCTATCTAGCTCTTTCGCTCTCTCTCTCTCTCTCTTTTTCCCCCTCTCTCTCTTTCAGGGAACAAAAAAGGGGGGGGGGTGTGTGAAAGATGAGAAACTAATCCTATAATGCTCCTTATCGTAGTAGTGATTGTGGCAGTAATAATTCATATGTGTTATTGTTGTTATGTAAAAATGTACGTGTGGTATTGTTGTTATGTAAAAATGTATGTGTGGTATTGTTGTTAAGATTTTTGGGATTTATTTCATGTGTTCATTGTTGCTATCATAGTCATAGGCGGCACGAGGAATGCATTTAAAAAAAATCTCTTTACAGTAATGCAAACAGCCTGCTGTGTTTTGAATATTTGACCTTATTTTCTACGGTGTAAATTTTCTGAAGTGGCCCTCACCTGATCCGCTACGATGCCATGCTCGATGCGCCCACACCTGTGAGAACCCCTGAGCACCTGCAGGCAGCCGTTCTCCTTCTCCGTCCGGTCAAGGGCGATGAACACGGTCAGCATGTCCGGGAAGAGGCAGGCGAACTTGTACCAGTAGCCGTAGTCCTGGTGCCAGACGAACCTGCCCCCCGACCTGGCGTCCTTCATCATCAGCTTGCTGTGGTAGTGGTAGACGGGGCTGCCGAGCAGCTGGGGTGGGGGAAACGTGAACAGCATGAACATGTGTGTTTTGCGCGCATTGTGGAACACTACAGAATTGCGCCACTTGCTGAACGGTGTTGGCGCTTTTGCGAGTATTCAGAGAAAATCTCTGAGCCGTATTGTATTTCAGTTGTAATCATTTGCATCAAATTCCATTTAGTTTCATTTGTTCGACTCACTGGCTTTACAGTAATTGAAGACCTTAGTGCTAAAAGTACTTAAGTCACAAAATGCACATTTTGAGATAATCAAGTTCAAATATATTTTTTCGTCTATAAAATGTGACTATTTTCATTGTTTGTCTTGTTTAATTAAGGGCCTAATGCACATTTTAATGTTTTCAAATTTCTGCAGTACACTTGGCTAAACTGGGTAAGAAAAGATCACAGTTTAGATTGATTTTGACAAAAATGTGACTTAAGTACTTTTAGCACTAAGGTCTTCAATTTTAATTGTCTAAGTCTAAAAACTGTCCAACGATATATTTGTAAGTTACGCACAAGTGTCGTAACACCATTACACAACAGATCATAGTTCATTAAAATGAGCCTTTCATGGAATGCGCAATTGCCCTGTATAGAAAAAAAAAATAACGCACGTATGTCATGAAACATTGTGATACAGACACCAAAAAATAATCTCGACCAATACAGGCAAAAATCTAAATACCTGCTGTACATACAATGACCGGCTTGGGATAATGCGATTGCAATAGCTGCAACCTGTTTATAAACATAATCACCAAATACACGCCGGTAAAGACATAAAGTCCTCGAATTAAAGTCTAAGTGCAAATCATTTATTTTACTCTAAGCGCCATTTTTATATTTTACTCTTAAGCGCCATTTTTATATTTTACTCTAAGCACAATTCATCTTTTTTTTTTTTACACTATGCACCATTTTTATATTTTACTCTTAGCACAATTCATCTTTTTTTTTACTCTATGCGCCATTCATCTATTTTACTTTAAGCTTCGTTTATCTATATTATTGGAAACTATCTATTTCCATCTTTAAAAAAAAATTATTTCAGGCTTGACTGGCTTTAAACATGAATTAATAGTCAGACCATAGTGCAAAGCGACGAATGTTACATTAATAATAAAACCCATACGTTTATAGGACAAGAATATAAATCGTATTCAATGCAACAACTTCTTTAACGCAAACTTTTCCCTAGAAGTCTTTTGTTATCCGTTCGATCCACTCAAGGTCCCAATTTTTCGTATAATCGTCGTTCTTCTGTAAATCCCCCCCCCCCCCAACCACCCCACCTTTTTTTTTTCCAGCCACAGAGTTCTGGGAACCATTACTATAAATAACCCTCACCTCCTCCGCGGTGTGGGCCAGTTTTCTTGTCCGCGCCAGCGCCCCTGTCGTATCGTTCCCAGGGTTGTTCCACAAGCACATTCTCGCCTCGCGCCCTTCACCGTCATCATTTCCATAGGCGTAGCTGGTCAGTGAGTCGGGGCCGTTGACAGCCTCCTGAAATTTTATTGGGGATCAGAGAGGGGGAAATAGTAGACAAATAGCATACATCTATAGTGTATATTTTGTGTACATTTAGAATACATCAGAGGTGTACCGAAGGTGTCAGAAATACGTGCCTGACTGCGTCAGTGTCTACTCTCTGACATTGGCGAAATACTGGTTCTCGGGTCTTCTTGACCCAGCCCGGCAGCTACTACTGTCACCTTTGTTTAGATTCTTGACCGACCCCTGCAGCTACTACTGTCCTGTTGTCTAGGTACTTGACCCAGCCCGGCAGCTACTACTGTCACCTTTGTTTAGATTCTTGACCGACCCCTGCAGCTACTACTGTCCTGTTGTCTAGGTACTTGACCCAGCCCGGCAGCTACTACTGTCACCTTTGTTTAGATTCTTGACCGTCCCCTGCAGTTACTACTGTCACCTTTGTCTAGATTCTTGACCGACCCCTGCAGCTACTACTGTCACCTTTGTCTAGATTCTTGACCGACACCTGCAGCTACTACTGTCACCTTTGTCTATGTTCTTGACCGACCCCTGCAGCTACTACTGTCACCTTTGTCTAAGTTAAACTATAACACAGAAGGACTCGTCACTAAGAGTCACTCACACCAAACACTAAAGGCTAGCAATACTTCATAAAATAATACGGCTCATCTTTATTCTTGGTACTGGCAACATGGTAAACAACAACGACGACTCAACGTGAACTATCGTCCACTAGCTACACTTACCTGGCTATTTCAATCAACTAGTGGGCTACGCCGAACACTGAACGTGACTCCATGTGTATTACCTCTCAACTCATGTCAACCAAATCTCAACTCTTGTACACCAAATCTCAAATCTTTTCAACCAAATCTCAAATCTTTTCAACCAAATCTCAACTCATGTCAACCGAAACCTCAAATCTTGTGAACCAAATCTCAACTCATGTCAACCGAAACCTCAAATCTTGTGAACCAAATCTCAAATCTTTTTAACCAAATGTCAACTCATTTAAACCAAATCTCAAATCTTGTGAACCAAATCTCAAATCTTTTCAACCAAATCTCAAGAATTGCATCCTAAATCATAACTCTTTGAAATCAAATCTCAACTCTTGTGAACCAAATCTCAACTAACTCTTAATGAGCCTCAGTAGTAACAGCGGGTGTAGTGAACACTGAAAAAATAAAATTCCCAGAGAGAAAGTAATTTAATCAACACAAAAAACAGTTATGTAAAGTGAAAACTCTCTGGGGCAGTTCTTTCAATCAAAGAAATTTTCAAAAGATATAGAAATTCATTTGTTCTCCAGATGTCAAAATTTACCAGCCTCACCCTCCCCCCTCTGCTAGAAACGCACCCGTGGGATTGTCATGGATGGGGGAAAGTGGGGTGAGGTGGGGGGGGGGGAGGTTAATCTTTTGTGAAAACTTGCGTCCCTCCTTACTTCTTACTACTCAACTTCTGTCCATCCAAGCCTCTCACCAGTTACCAATCAAACCTTCTGTCCATCCAAGCCTCTCACCTGTTACCAATCAATCCTTCTGTCCATCCAAGCCTCTCACCTGTTACCAATCAAACCTTCTGTCCCTCCAAGCCTCTCACCTGTTACCAATCAAACCTTCTGTCCCTCCAAGCCTCTCACCTGTTACCAATCAAACCTTCTGTCCATCCAAGCCTCTCACCCGTTACCAATCAAACCTTCTGTCCCTCCAAGCTTCTCACCTGTTACCAATCAAACCTTCTGTCCCTCCAAGCCTCTCACCTGTTACCAATCAAACCTTCTGTCCCTCCAAGCTTCTCACCTGTTACCAATCAAACCTTCTGTCCCTCCAAGCCTCTCACCTGTTACCAATCAAACCTTCTGTCCCTCCAAGCCTCTCACCTGTTACCAATCAAACCTTCTGTCCCTCCAAGCCTCTCACCTGTTACCAATCAAACCCTCTTCTCACTATATATACCAAAATGTATACTAACACATTACATAATGTTGAAGATAACGACATAAATGGAATGCAGACACTGCCTGTACCACTGACAGGACAACTTGATACCGACTGTGTTTCCGTTTATCTGTCCCCGTGGGAACTTTTAACTAACTAGTGCTACAACCCCCACATCACCCCACCCCTTCTTTCCTTTCCGCTCGATCCCACCCAATGTTTGTAACCTTTACATTTCTGATGCAACTTCTATAGAACTGGGACCCCCATGTGTCCATTTGCAAATCAGAAGTTGTAAGTAGCTTGCATATCTAAAAGGGGGCCAATATGGACGGGATTGTAGGAAAAAAAAAGTCACAGGAAAAAAAGTCACAGGAAAAAAAGTCACAGGAAAAAAAGTCACAGAAAAAAGTCACAAAATATGTATCATATAAACTCCTAATTTTCAGTGTTTATTATATAAATCATATCATATATAACAGTGAATGTTTTTGGGTTTGTGGATTTGTGGTAGGCTCTGTCCCACCAAGGCTTTTTACATGGGTTCGGGATCCCAATGGGGTCGGGATCCCAATGGCGTCGAGATCCCAAATGGGGTTGTGATCCCAATGAGATCCTTTTCTGGAAAGGGATACCAATCGGGAATGGGACCCAATTGGGGTTGTGATCCGAATGGCGTCAAAATCTCAATGGGTTCAGGATCCCAATGGGATCCTTTAGGGAAAGGGATCCCAATCAGGATCGGTATCCCAATGTTGTCGGGATTCCAATGGGGTCAGAATCCCCATTTGGATCCCATTTGGAAACGGTATCCCAATCTGGATCAGGATCCCAATGGGGTCTGGATCCTAATGGGATACCAATCGGGATCGTTATCCCAATGTTGTAGGGATCCCAATGGGGTCGGGATCCGATGGGGGTCGGGATTAAAATGGGATATGGGATACCATTTGGGGTGGGGAGCCCGATGGGATATGGGATCCCATTATGAAACGGGATCCCACCACTCTTTTCAGAATTTATTTAAGATATCTGATGACTGAATGCTTCTGTGACTGAATGCTTCTGTGACTGAATGCTTCTGTGACTTTTTTTCCTGTGACTTTTTTTCCTGTGACTTTTTTTCCGCTCACCATGGACGGTACGGGGGGTGGGGGGCCGAACATGGTTAATTAGGAGCCCAACATGGGTAATGAAGTGGCCAAAATGGGTAATAAAGGGGCCATAATAAATAATTAGGGGCCATGGTTGGTAATGACATGGGTAACGAAGGGGCAAAAACGAGTAATCGAGGGGCCAACGTGGGTAATTAAGGAGCCAGTATGGATTATAAGGGGGCCAACATGGGTAACTCGTCTCCAAATTCTAGGACGCTGACTCCAACTAATGAAGAGTTATTTTCCCATTTTCCTGATACGACTCTTTCCCCCCCCCCCCCCCCCCCCCCCCACGTACAGTGCCTGGTCACGTGATATTTGGTTCAGTTGTGTATCTCTCTCAGACATACATTGCTGGGAGACTTCTTTTTTTCTTTCCACGAGGACATTAAAATAGCGATCCTTATTGACATAACCCGCTGAGTTGGTCCTGGCAATCATCTCATTGTTTATAGTAATTGCCGGAATGTCTGGTTTGGCTGTCACACAAGTTGGAAATGTTGAGTCTAATCAGTGCTATGCACTTTTTGGAGCGCAACAACGGTTCTTAAAATGAAATTGCCCGATGAACTATTTACCTTACAATGTTGTTGTTGTTTTTGTTTGGGCGGTGGGGGGTACCCCTATTTTGGTTAACACGATATATTTAATTTACTTTATTTAAATTCACATTATTTTATGCAAACCCTGCTTGAGAACCTCTGAGCTACGAGCAGTAACCGACTTTTCAAATAATGTGTGCTTTGAGTCAACTCTTCTCTTTAGATGTTCAAACGGTAGTAGAATGCCATGAAAAGTATTAGGGCTGTCACAAGGTCTTTATTGAAACCAGGCTTACAGAGCAAAATCTTTGTATTTCTTCAGTGTGGCGAAAGTTCACCAGAAAAGTGCATTCGACGTAACGTAATCTGATGTTAAGTGTGGCTGAATAGAAGGGCGTGGGTCGGACTTCTGCCATCACATTTACCCCGTGTTGAGAACCGAAAAAAACGAAAAAGATCCGACCGCTGTAGCTCACTTATGTTGATACGACCATTTGTATCACGAATATCTTCCTAATCCACTATTTACCCTTAATAATTCACTATTTACCATTACTAATCCACTATTTATCATTACTAATCCACTATTTACCCTTACTAATCCACTATTTACCATTACTAATTCCCTATTTACCCCTACTAATCCACTATTTTCCCTACTAATCCACTATTTACCCATACTAATCCACTATTTACCCTTACTAATCCACTATTTACCCCTACTAATCTACTATTTACCATTACTAATCCACTATTTACCCTTACTAATCCACTATTTACCCTTACTAATCCACTATTAACTAACTGTCATGAATTCTACTTTTCCTCTATGCCTTCCACTGAACACACTTTTGACTCTACAACTGCACCATCCAATAATACCATAATTCTAACCCTAACCCATCCTAATCCCACCCTTAAACCTTCCTAATCCCACAGAGAACCCATCTTAATCCTTCCATAAAACCATCATAATCCTGCCATAAAACCATTCTAATCCTTCCATAAAACCATCCTAATCCTTCAATAAAACCATCCTAATCCTTCCATAAAACCATCCTAATCCCTCCACAAACCCACCCGCATCACATCTTAAACCTTCTAATCCCACCCTAAATCATCCTAACCTCCCCATAAAACCATCCTAATCCCTTAATAAAACCATCCTAATCCCTTCATAAAACCATCCTAATCTCACCCTAAACCCTCCTAATATCACCCTAAACCCTCCCGATCCCACTCTTGTCCCACACTAAAATTTACATTTTCCAACCTCCTTCAATTGTACCCCTGTCACCATCTCTTTTTTTAAAAGACATTATCTCTATATTCCAATGTGTCATTTAACCTTACTTGTCATCTCTTATACCAAAGAGCAAGTGTCACTCTCACGTCTGCTGGCTCACTAAAAGTACAAATGACATTTTCCGAGCGCCTCATTGAATAGCCGATTCAAAACTCTTTCAATTCGAAACAGGGCCAACTCCATTATATACAATCATGTCACGTAGCTCGTTTTCGCCCTTGAATTTTAGTACGGCGTGGTATCCTCGCCCCATACCCCCTTTTTTTCAGTGCCACCGAAGCACAAAATCTATCATCCAGAATATCCACTTGCTGTTGACATCATACTCCTGTTAATAATTCATACCGCTTTTTAACACCATTTTCTCTTATTTTTTATTTTAGATTGGAAAGCAAATTATTTTAAAACCGCTAACTATTTCTTTGACGTTACAGGCCAGAGTTTTCCAAAAATGTTAAGTTTCGCTGACCGCGGCACAAGTTTAGACATTGCATGTTGATACCTGATGCCAGGTCTAATTGATCACATTTTATTTGCAAACGTCCTTACCTGTTCATATGTTGTGCGGACCGGCAACTTAAGTCGTAAAATGGTCTATCAGATACAGATAGTGTACCGATAATGTACAAGCACTGAAACGTTGTGAGCCAATGTCGTAAACTGTTCTACCGGCTGGCAAGATTATAGCATCAATCATGTAGAAGTGATGAAAAGATGTGAACTATTGAGGCCTCTCAAAAGAGTAGCTTAATAAAACTTTATCAGCCCCATGGGACACCTAGCACACCGAATCTTCACTATCTATCGATGGGTTAGATTCTTTTCAAAGCTTTACGAAGTGTGTGTGTGGATGTTACTGCAACATCCACTGATTTTGGCGCGTGCCCAGAGGCGAACATAGACGCAATGACTTAAAGAGGCGAACATAGACGCAAAGACTTAAAGAGGCGAACACAGACGCAAAGACATAAAAAGGCGAACACAGACGCAAAGACTTAAAGGGGCGAAAATAGACGCCAAGACTTAAAGAGGCGAACATAGACGCAAAGACATAAACTAAGGCCCGCGGAACCGGATCAGGCCCGCCAGGGATCCTTAATCCGGCCCCCACCTGGTAGACCCAAAGGTAGCCTGGTTATCAGTGACAAATAAAGAACCTTGAATGTCAACTAAAGAACCTGGCATAGATCACATAACTAACCAAACTTCCGTTTGCAATACTATAAAGTTGTGTTGGTCTTAATTCTTTTTGGAATAAAAACATGTTACATGTTGTCTTTATCAAGACGTTGTCGTCCCCCCCCCCCCCCAACTACAAATGAGTGTGCGTAGAATTCATTCATATATTTACAAACTATAGTCCGGGCCCCCGACAGTGTCCAGTTTTTTTTGTGTGCAAAATTTAAACGTTATGTTTTAAAATGACCATGGGGGGGGGGGGGGTTAAAATAATAGGCGGTAGTGGGGGGGAGTGCTATAGTTAGGGTTAGTGTTTTCCGCCCCCAGGAGACGTCAAGGGGGTTAATGTTTATTATTTTAATTATCGACTTTTTTTGGCTTGTGTGTGAGTGTTTGTGTTTGTGTGTGTGTGTGTGTGCGATGAGAACACGTGTCATAAATTATTCAATCACTAGATTACAAAAGTGGATTCCCAATTAGGGACATGTCTCTGTTTTTACCCCCACCCCCACCTCTCCCCCACCCACCAGTCCATAAAAATAAGCTGAACACCTTTATTAAAGTTATGTTTCTATTTCATTGCGTTATAATTTTGTCGTTTATCAGGCTACGGCTCTTCAAAAGCTTTCCGCTTAACTGGCACGTCATGCAATACACTTTAGACTGCTTATAACACATTTCACCCCCCTTAAAATAGTCAAGTTCGTGCATCTGTTCTATCAGTACAGCCAGGAAATCTGACAAGAGTTCCAGTAGCCTGTTGCCAGATACACTCTGTGAGTTGCCACATACACTCTGTGAGTTGCTAGATACACTCTGTGAGTTGCCAGATACACTCTGTGAGTTGCCAGATACACTCTGTGAGTTGCCAGATACACTCTGTGAGTTGCCAGATACACTCTGTGAGTTGTCAGATACACTCTGTGAGTTGCCAGATACACTCTGTGAGTTGGTGTTGTTTGGAATGAAGCGTAGAATGTGGAGTTTCGTTGATTTCATGTGTTTAATTCTGCATGTGTTTAATGACTGCATGTGTTTAATGCTGCATGTGTTTAATGGCTGCATGAGTTTAATGGCTGCATGTGTTTAATGGCTGCATGTGTTTAATGACTGCATGTGCTTAATGGCTGCATGTGTTTTCTAAATGCATGTGTTTTCTAAATGCATTGTCATATCATGACATCTATATGAAATCTGATATTTGTAAAGCAAACATTTTACGACATCTTTATGACATCTGACACTTGTAAATCAAACATTTCATGACATCTATATGACATATGAAGCTTGAAAATTAAACATGTAACCAAAACTATGTGACAGTTCTAGTTTGTAGTGAGCCTTACAATTGTGACAGCGACCAGGCTCCTACGTGGAAGCACTTTGATGGCTTTAAAAATCATCTTTTGACGAATGATGTCAACGAACAAGTTTCCATGATTTTTTTTATTAGATGTCCAACATCTTAAGACTGAAATAATTTGACACCGATCGCAATATCTCTATAACATATTTTCCACCTTAGAATTCTTACGTCATCTGAACATGGACATATTTTGGATAGGGAAATTATGGGAGTAGAGATGGTGTAATGTAAATGTGATGTGATTTAAATCTGATGTGGTATATATGTAAATTGATATAAATGTGATGTGATATAAATGCAATGTGATTTAAATATGATGTGAAATAAATGTGATGTGATGTAAATGTGAGGGAAGCTTTGATGTGGGGGGAAGATGTGAAGTGAGGGAAGCTATGATGTGAGGGAAGCTTTGATGTGAGGGAAGCTTTGATGTGAGGGAAGCTATGATGTGAGGGGAGATGTAAAGTGGGGGAATGTGTGATGTGGGAAAAGATATGATATGAGTGTAAAGATGTTGTGAGGGAAGTATGATGTGAAGGGATTTTTGATGCGAGGGGAGGGGTGAAATTAATTTTTTTGGTAACATTTAGTTAACAATAATTTCGCATCTAACAAGTGTTTCTTAACTAGCAAGAACATCTCAACTAACAAGAACATCTCAACTAACAAGAACATCTCAACTAACAAGAACATCTCAACTAACAAGAACATCTCAACTAACAAGAACATCTCAACTATCAAGAACAACTCATTTATTTGTTAAAGGATTTCTTGTTTATAAAGTTAAAACGAGACCAACATCACAATGTTGTATACTAACTAAAACCATCGTGCAGCTAAGAAACTGTATTGTCCAGCATCTAACAAACTGTAACGTCCAGCATCGTATGTAGATACAGACCACAACCATCAATCACATTTTGGTATCTAATTTCAGCCCGTGGCAGGACATGGCAAACTCCAAACTTAAATTGTATTACTTCGACATCCGAGGCCGCGGCGAGGTCGCTAGACTCATCCTGGCAGCTGCTGGGAAACGTTTCGAAGACATTCGTTTTATGCTGGACGACTGGCCCGAGTACAAGAAGAAAGCACCTTACGGCCAGGCACCCCTGCTGGAGGTGGACGGTGTCATTTTCGCCCAAAGCCTGGCCATCAACGCCTTCCTGGCACGTGAGCTAGGCTTCCAAGGCAAGACGAGTTTAGAAGTCTTCAAGATCGACGAAATCGCCCATCTTGTTGAAGACTTCGTTCTGATCGTCGCCAGAAACTTCCACCTGAAGGACGAGGCTGAGAAGACCAAAGGAGTCCTCGCCATCAAAGCCAACGACGCGGCCAAATATTTAAGGTTTTTGGAGAAAATCCTCGAGGCAAATGGCACCGGATATTTTGTAGGAGATCGCCTGACACTTGCGGATATTTTGTTCTTCGATGTTGTCACCGGATTTTGTTCCGCTTACGTGGATGTCACTAACGAATTCCCCATGCTGAAAAATAACATGTCACGTGTGTGTGGCAATGCTGGGATCTCGGCTTATGTGGCGGCTAGAAAAGACAGCCCATTTTAATGTGAGGCGCATGCAGAGGCGTAACTGGGTTATTGTCGCCCTTGGCTATAATTTATTTTTGGCGCCCTTTATTTACACAAAAATTTAAAAATTAGAGATTTAGCGGCGCCCTTTATAACTGGCGCAGGCCGGCGCCCTTGGCAACTGCCCCAATGCCAAGCCGTTGTTACGCCTCTGGGCGCATGACTGTTAAATAAATTAATAAACCTGCCATCATTTGACACTGCTCAGCATTCTGATTCCCATTCCTATAAATCTTGATTCAATGACTTTCGTTCTATTTCTTTGGTGGTGTTTTTTTTTTGAACTGACTTATCATGTCTGGATACCAGTTACTCAAACTTTCTGGTCTCATTTGTGATCAAAACATTACACGCTCAAAGCATATGGGGGGGGGGGGGTGTGGCCGAGTCAAATGATTTCACGGGCCCGTGTCACGGACACTTAACTCTCACGGGCCAGTGTCACAGACACTTTGCTCTCACGGGCCAGTGTCACAGACACTTTGCTCTCACGGGCCAGTGTCACAGACACTTAACACTTACGGGCCAGTGTCACAGACACTTAACTCTTCGCCGGCGGCATGTCCTTTGACCTAAACTGAATACAAAATTCTCTTTGTACCAGTGTCCACTTGTCATTAAACGCGACCAGGTGGCGCTGACTTCACTAAATAAAATTCCTGGTAACTACGCTCAAGGGCATTCTTTAAAAAATGACGTGATTGGTGCGTTGTGCTTTTCAGAAATAGTTTCAATTTAAAGATGGCGGCTGCGGTGTAATAGGGGGTGGGTCATTGGAATATTAGTATAGTTAAGGGGTGTGAACAAAGTGTGCGGCTGCGAGCCTGGGGTGGGGGGGGGGGTGTGGGGAAGGGATTTGGGAGGTAGCATTAATTGGGATTCTCGTAAAGTGCGTTACTTGAATACACGCTTTGTCAAGTTACTTAATTACATGTGAAGTTCACGCATTGCGGTCGCCATTGTTTGGCAGACGATTAAAATTAGTTATTAAATAGAATTAAAGTCACAAAAGGAAGTGCCATGTATTTCTTTTCTAATGTATCTTATATGGAATATTTTGATTTAAAAAAAATTAATAAATTTAATGTGAAAATAAAAAAGATTGTCAAAAACTTTCTAAACTAGCATGTACACATGTCCACATTATTTCTGTCTTACTGTCTGATGTCATTAGTGACATGTGGAGAGATTTATGAGACGGGCATGGTCGTTCTGACCAGCCTCAAACAGCATGAGTGGCTGGTCAGTTCACAATTTCTCGTGCACTTGTATTAAACATGCTTGTTAGACATGCTTGCTAGAAATGTTTGCTAGACATGCTTGTCAGACAGACTTTTTAGACATGCTTGTCAGACAGACTTTTTAGACATGCTTGTCAGACAGACTTTTTAGACATGCTTGTTAGACATGCTTGCTAGAAATGTTTGCTAGACATGCTTGTCAGACATGCTTGTCAGACAGACTTTTTAGACATTCTTGTTAGAAATGCTTGCCCATGTCTAAACATCAGAGACACACAGTGACCATGTCTAGACATCAGACACATAGTGACCATGTCTAAACATCAGAGACACATAGAGAACATGTCTAAACATCAGAGACACATAGAGAACATGTCTAAACATCAGGCAACCACGATGTCCATACCCGCACATGCAAAAATTATGGTGCCCCTGTCTAACACACCAAAAACCAAAGTGCCCATGTCTAAACATCAACATCCTGTAGTCCCAAAGTCTGAACACCGGACATCTATAGTAAGCCATGTCTAAACATCAGACACCCATGGTGCCCATGTCTTACCATCAGACACCTATGGTGTCCATGTCTTACCATCAGACACCCATGGTGTCCATGTCTTAGCATCAGACACCCATGGTGTCCATGTCTTAGCATCAGACACACATGGTGTCCATGTCTTACCATCAAACACCCATGGTGTCCATGTCTTACCATCAGACACCCATGGTGTCCATGTCTTACCACCAGACACCCAGGGTGTCCATGTCTTACCATCAGACATCCATGGTGTCCATGTCTTAGCATCAGACACCCATGGTGTCCATGTCTTACCATCAGACACCCATGGTGTCCATGTCTTACCATCAGACACCCATGGTGTCCATGTCTTAGCATCAGACACCCATGGTGTCCATGTCTTACCATCAGACACACATGGTGTCCATGTCTTACCATCAGACACACATGGTGTCCATGTCTTACCATCAGACACACATGGTGTCCATGTCTTACCATCAGACACCCATAATGTCCATGTCTTACCATCAGACACCCATGGTGTCCATGTCTTAGCATCAGACACCCATGGTGTACATGTCTTAGCATCAGACACCCATGGTGTACATGTCTTACCATCAGGCATCCATGGTGTCCATGTCTTACCATCAGACACCCATGGTGACCATGTCTTACATCAGACACCCACGGCGCCATGTCTTACCATCAGACACACATGGTGTCCATGTCTTACCATCAGACACCCATGGTGTCCATGTCTTACCATCAGACACCCATGGTGTCCATGTCTTAGCATCAGACACCCATGGTGTCCATGTCTTACCATTAGACACCCATGGTGTCCATGTCTTACCGTCAGACACCCATGATGTCCATGTCTTAGCATCAGACACCCATGGCGACCATGTCTTACCATCAGACATCCATGGTGCCCATGTCTTACGATCAGACACCCATGGTGACCATGTCTTACCATCAGACACCCACGGCGCCCATGTCTTACCATCAGACACCCATGGTGTCCATGTCTTACCATCAGACACCCATGGTGCCCATGTCTTACATCAGACACCCACGGCGCCCATGTCTTACCATCAGACACCCATGGTGTCCATGTCTTACCATCAGACACCCATGGTGTCCATTTCTTACCATCAGACACCCATGGTGTCCATGTCTTATCATCAGACACCCATGGTGTCCATGTCTTACCATCAGGCACCCACGGTGACCATGTCTTACCATCAGGCACCCATGGTGACCATGCACAAACGTGTTTTACAAACGGCGACGAGGCTGTGGTACTCAACTCAATATTCGACGTGCACGTGACGCTCCAAGTTCCTTTACATGCAGAGAAGCATCTGCGTGTATCTTTCAAAACTCTACACACCAAATAGGCACTCTGGCGCTTTGCCCTAATTGTAGGGCACTGTGTAGAAGATACTAGGCAGAGAACACGAGATAGAGGCCACTAGGGGGGGGGGGACATTAGATAGAGAACGCTGGATAGATTACATTAGGGAGAGGACACAGTAGAGACAACTAGGTAGACGACACTAGGCAAAGGATACTAGATCAGGGATGGGCAAACTTTGTGTGCCGAGAGCCACATTGACAAATGCAAAGCTATAGGGGTCCGCACGTATATTATGTCCAATTTTTATATGTCGATAAACATTTCTCTATATTAAAATCGGTAAATTCGCATTTTAGCATTACATGACAAAAGTCAAGGACTGTTTAAAAATAAAAAAAGGAAAATTAGAAAGAAATTTGATTAAAAATACTAAAACAATCATAACGGTACATGAAATTCTGTAAAATTCCACAACATAACTTAAAAACAAAGTATTTTTTTTCAATTTCTAAATGCCTTCGAGGGCCGCATAATATCAGTTGCCGGGCCGTAGTTTGCCCACCCCTGCGGTAGATGACACTTGGTAGCAGACACAGTCGAGGACACTGAAGAGGACAATAGGAAGAGGGTGCCAAATTGGGACAGTAGGTAGAGCACATCAGGTAGAGGACACAAGGTAGAAGACGCAAATTATAGGACACTGGGGGAGCTATGGCGTCATGCTTTATACAAAAAACTGAGTTTATCGTGGAACTGCAGAAGAAAATTGCAGCGTTACCTATGATGTGATGCATCCACTTGTCTTTCTTAAACAAAATGATACTTGATCCCATCAATGGAATCCACCACCCAAATTCAAATTTTAATATCTCACTAAACCCAACACTAAAATGTCGTATTGAAACCACCACACAATTATCTCATTACACCCACCACTAAAATGCCGTATTGAAACCACCACACAATCATCTCACTAAACCCAACACTCAAATGTCGTATTGAACCCAACACTCAAATGTCATATTGAAACCACCATTCAAATATCCCAATCAGCCACAAATGTTCACTTTTGGTGCACATTAAGTTCAATGTTCATGGAACATCTACTGCTAGGCAATCTTGAATGAGTCACAAAAAAATGTCGACTTTGACCAACTGTAATCTAACCCGGAAACAAATAAAATCAACAACTTCGAAAATATAATCACCATCCCAAGTTGTACACGTATTGAAGTTCCCAAAATATCGGACATCATGAAACTCGGTGAGTTTATTATTTTTACAAAGAAGAAGCAAATTTAAAAAAAAAAAAATTTGTAAAGGTAATTAATGTTGCAAAAGTATACATGATTTTTAAAAAATAGATTGTCTACCTTCAAAAACTTTAGTAATAAAAAAAATAAAAAAAATTTTTTTAAAAAAGGGGGGGGGGGGGGAAAGTGAGACTCGTCTGTTTATAATGTTTAACTTTGTCGATGTGATAAATATTTAATAACAAAATTAAGATTACATCTATTACATTTTATTACATTTATCACTTACTCTATTACAGTCTCAAAGGTAAATTTTTAAAAATGTATTTTAATTCTATAAAACGATATTTGCTAATAAAATTTGGAGATATTTTTAAAACAAAAGAGTTTTCCACTAATCCCCGTCAGTTTAACCATTTGTCCTGCTCCGAATTCCCATCTTTGCATGCCCCTCGTGCAGCCGTTAAAGAAAGTCGCTTCTTGTATTCCCAGAAGTCTAAAAAAATGGCTGCCTCCAAGCTAAAGCTACATTATTTTGACGTCAGGGGTCGCGCCGAAGTTGCCCGCCTGATTCTGGCGGCCGCCGGCAAAGACTTCGATGAGGTCCGGTTCTCACTGGAGGATTGGCCCAGCCACAAACCCTCGTCCCCCTACGGCCAGGCTCCGTGGATGGAGGTCGACGGGGTCCCGTTCGCGCAAAGTTTGGCCATCCACTCATTCCTGGCACGGGAGTTCGGCTTCCACGGCCGGACGAGTTTGGAGATGTTCAAGATTGACGAGATCGTCCATCTGCTTGATGAGCTGTTCACGCTGGCCGCTAATAACTATCACATTGAAGACGGGGAGGAGAAGGCAGAAGACGCAAAGAAGATAAAAGAACAGGAGGCGCCAAAATTTTTGGGGTTTTTCGAAGACATTTTAAAGAAAAGCGAGACGGGTTATTTGGTTGGGGATCGGCTGACCCTGGCAGACATAGCTCTCTTTGATGCCTGCACTGGCTTCTTGTCTGATTACATGCCGCCTACACGGGATTACCCGATGGTCCAGCAAAACGTGGACCTGGTCAAGGCGAATGACAAAATTGCGGAATACCTTGCGTCAAGAAAGTAATGGTTCAAAGATATAGTTTGATATTTTATATTTGAATTTTATGGACATTATTATTGCCTTTTTCAAATCTGAAGGTATTTTTGAAGACCTCTAAAATACGGATATTGTAGCCTTGATAAAATTATATTTTTGCAAATAAATGATTATAGCTCTAATCACATTAAAAATAATAATATATAATATCATGTTCCATTTTTTTAAATAATAAAAAGATTATTATTGCAAAAATTTATTGGTCGAATATTGACAGCAAGAATCTTCCAGACATTAATAACATTTCGATTTCAGTAAAATATTTTTATTCCAACTTAGAACCTGTGCCACATGGTAAACAACTTCCGCACAACAATATACAACTTCTACACCAGGGGTCGGGAACCTATGGCTCGCGAGCCAGATGTGGTTCTATTGATGGCTGCATCTGGCTCGAAGACAAATGTTCGATTATAAAAAAAAATGTTTCTTTAGACTCCAGAAGTCGCATTAATGGTAAGAAATACTAAGTATTGATTAGCAACAGCACAACAATGTTATTAAAAAGAATTCAGACACAATTATAGCATTTTTAGTGTTGAAATTACACAAAATGCACACATTTACTTGAATTTTTAGTTTTAAACATTATGGCTCTCACAGAATTACTTTTCAAAATATGTGGTGTCCATGGCTCTCTCAGACAAAAAGGTTCCCGACAGCTGCTCTACACGATATAACACTTTTACACAATATACAGCCTCTACACGATATAAAACCTTCACACAATATACAACTTCTACACGATATAAAACCTTCACACAATATACAGCCTCTACACAATATAAAACCTTCACACAATTTACACAATATACAGCCTCTACACGATATAAAACCTTCACACAATTTACACAATATACAGCCTCTACACGATATAAATCTTCACACAATATACAACCTCTACACTGCCAACATACTGTGTTTGTTATTTTAATTTGTAACAATGTGTATGGGTCATTACATACTTTGACAATTACCATACGTCCCACCTGGGTGATGATGAACGTGATGATTACCATAAGTCATGTACTGGACAGGTTATGTGTTGGACAAGTCACGTTTTGCACAGGTCATATTTTGGACAGCTCACGTGATGGACAGATTGTGTGCTTGGTTTTAGTCAAGTGTTGGACAGGTCAAGTGTTGGACAGGTCAAGTGTTGGACAGGTCAAGTGTTGGACAGGTCAAGTGTTGGACAGTTCAAGTGTTGGACAGGTCAAATGTTGGACAGATCAAGTGTTGAACAGGTCAAGTGTTGGACAGGTCAAGTGTTGGACAGGTCAAGTGTTGGACAGGTCAAGTGTTGGACAGGTCAAATGTTGGACAGGTCCAGTGTTGGACAGGTCCAGTGTTGGACAGGTCCAGTGTTGGACAGGTCAAGTGTTGGACAGTTCACGTGTTGGACAGGTCAATTGTTGGGCAGGTCAAGTGTTGGACAGTTCACGTGTTGGACAGGTCAAGTGTTGGACAGGTCCAGTGTTGGACAGGTCAAGTGTTGGACAGGTCAAGTGTTGGACAGGTCAAGTGTTGGACAGGTCAAGTGTTGGACAGGTCAAGTGTTGGACAGTTCACGTGTTGGACAGGTCAAATGTTGGACAGATCAAGTGTTGAACAGCTCACGTGATGGACAGATTGTGTGCTTGGTTTTAGTCAAGTGTTGGACAGGTCAAGTGTTGGACAGGTCAAATGTTGGACAGGTCCAGTGTTGGACAGGTCCAATGTTGGACAGGTCCAGTGTTGGACAGGTCAAGTGTTGGACAGTTCACGTGTTGGACAGGTCAATTGTTGGGCAGGTCAAGTGTTGGACAGTTCACGTGTTGGACAGGTCAAGTGTTGGACAGGTCAAGTGTTGGACAGGTCAAGTGTTGGACAGGTCAAGTGTTGGACAGGTCAAGTGTTAGACAGGTCAAGTGTTGGACAGGTCAAATGTTGGACAGGTCAAGTGTTGGACAGGTCCAATGTTGGACAGGTCAAGTGTTGGACATGTCAAGTGTTGGACAGTTCACGTGTTGGACAGGTCAATTGTTGGGCAGGTCAAGTGTTGGACAGTTCACGTGTTGGACAGGTCAAGTGTTGGACAGTTAAAGTGATGGACAGGTCAAGTGTTGGACAGGACAAGTGTTGGACAGGTCAAGTGTTGGAGAGGACAAGTGTTGGACTGATCATGCCAAATCGTTCTCCGATGTACGAGGCAATATTCAATTTCTTTATAAATAACGAGATATGTTTAGTGTAACGAGATGTGTTTAGTGTAACGAGATATGTTTAGTGTTTATAGTAAAAGCCCGTGTCTATTGCACCCAGAAACCAGTGTTTATTGTTCCCAGTATTATTATACCCATGCAGTTGTGTTTGTGACTTGTGATGAAAGATCTAGGCATGAAGCTTTGTAGCAATCGTGTTAGCTTTCTTATTTCGTCATTCTATAACCCACAACCTACATCCACCTTCAGACCTACAGTATTGATTGTGTTTTCCTATCAGTGATCGATGTCGACGTAAGAGGGAGGCAGCAGAAGCATGCCCGACCACGCCAGTTAGAGTGATCTGCTCTTGTCTGTCTGTACCGCGCGCCAATTCTCCCCCTGCTCGTCTGTTGGGACTGGTGGAAATAAGGACGGCTCTCTACCAGCCTTGCGTTTAGCAGGATGAGACAAATAGATGAGGAGGAAGAAGAAGAGGAAGACAGAGAAAAAGATGGGAAGATAACATCAAAGAATGGACGGGATTACAACTAGGCGATGCTATGCATAGGGCAGAAGACCGAGAGGAATGGAGAAGAATAGTTTTTATGTCATCTGTAGCGCCCCAACGGTCGAATGACTACGGGACATGATGATGATGATGAACCTTGGCTCGTGGTGCGTGAATTCAGTCCTAAGTTATGTTTCTTAAAAATTGGGGTTACTCAAGGTCGACAAAATCATGCACTGGAAAAAAACGGGACACACCCAATGAGCGGTGTTGGGGGGGGGGGGGGGTTAGAGGGGTCCGGGGGCCTCCGCCAGAAACTGTTTATTGAAATATGCTCAATTTTAACTATTTTGAGACCTAGAAATATTTTAAAGTTACCTTCACTTTTGTAATTTAATTTAAACTCTGAGGCATATCATAGAGGAAAACAATAATTTTGCACTGAAAAGGTATTTATTTATACATATTTGACAACATAATACAACACAACAAATTAAGTTTCTCTAGTCTAGGATTTAAATTGAGGATATTTGGCTGTTGTCCCAGCCATTGCCATTGTATTGTTAAAACCTCCTTCTTATCTAATATAAAATTGTAAAAACTAGAACAGTCCATCTCGAAATTGTTGAGACCCTGCAGGATGGCAGAAAGGGTCTCCACGCTCATCTTGTTTCTTTCGTGTGCCCATTGAATGTTGATGAGCGAAAAGATTCTTTCAGTATTACCATCATGGGCAGGGATCGCAGCGTCGACAGAGTGGTGGAGGGGGAACGCGTGGCCACATCACTACTGGCTTCACAGCTTGCCAAAGTATTACTTGAAGTTCAATTATAAATTAGGAAGTTTTAGTGATTTGAAAATGTGTTTGGTTTTAGAAACGGGACATTTAGGGGTCCCGCGAGACTTTTTCCGGGACACCGGGTACGATCGTGAAAAATCGGGACACTCCCGTTTTTACAGGACGTTTAATCACCCTAGGTTACTTAACGTCACACAAAACTTCTAAACATCGTGGTAAAGGGCAGGGGCAGATAACGGAAATCATTTATGTACCTCCCCCCCCCCTCACTCCCCCCTCTCCCCGAATTAGTATTTTATTATTTAATGACGCGCTCTTTAGACACACTGCTTCGTGATCGACTGCTACAGTTCCCCACCAAACAACCCCCCCCCCACACACACTCTACATTCCAGTTACACCCCATCACACACACTTGTTGTTTTTCCCCCCTTCCTACACCCCTGTTTAAGTGGGTCACCCATTGACTACCGCTGTACCCCGTCCCCATCAAGCCATGTCCCTATCTCCCCACAGTTCACCACTACCTTCAATACGGCTACACAACACTGGTGCGGCAGATTTATTGTGTGTACTAAGCGAGACACTGGCAGTGGCAGGACAGAAAGCTGTTTCACGAGGTAAGCCAGTTATTGAGTTTTATACAAATCTGTTCTATGAGATAATGCATGCGAACAACTTTTGATGATTCACCCATTCAAAATTTTCCTAAATTGATCATGATACAATGAATAATGGTTTATAGTTTAGATTTAACAAAAATAATTTATGCTACGAACAAACGCAATGCATTTGCCAGTAGAAAGAGAATTTTAAATATATATATATATAATCAACTTTAGAAAACCAACGTCCCCCAATTCCCACCCCGAATCCTAGCCTAGCAGGGATTTGGAAACAATCTTTTCAGCTCAGCCTTGTTCTTGAAGGAGTGTCGTCCCTGGCGCCCCATTAGCCTTAGCTCCGCCCTACAAGCCACACTCCACATGCCCCGCCCAACAAGCCCGGCCCCACAAGCCCCGTCCCACTAGTCAGGCCCCACAAGCCCCGTCCCACTAGTCAGGCCCCACAAGTCCCGTCCCACAAGCCCCGCCCCACAAGCCCGGCCCCACAAGTCCCGTCCCACAAGCCCCGCCCCACAAGCCCGGCCCCACAAGTCCCGTCCCACAAGTCCCGTCCCACAAGCCCCGTCCCACTAGTCAGGCCCCACAAGTCCCGCCCTATGGATCTCCCATTGGATACATATGACTAAACTATAAACATAGGTGTCAAAGGTTTGAAAGAACAAGAGCCATGCTTGACTTTCAGTGGATATAATGAAATCCATGCCTGCCACGAGTGGGACGACCATTAAGTTAAGTCATTGGAACCAGACTGACAAGAAATGCCATAGTCCATGCAGACATATATCAAGCCATAGTCCATGCAGGCATATATCAAGCCATAGTCCATGCAGACATATAGCAAGCCATAGTCCATGCAGACATATATCAAGCCATAGTCCATGCAGACATATATCAAGCCATAGTCCATGCAGACATACATCAAGCCATAGTCCATGCAGACATATATCAAGCCATAGTCCATGCAGACATATAGCAAGCCATAGTCCATGCAGACATATATCAAGCCATAGTCCATGCAGACATATAGCAAGCCATAGTCCATGCAGACATATATCAAGCCATAGTCCACGCAGTCATAAAGCAAGCCCATTTAAAGCCATTTAATGTATACTCGCATCTTACTGAAAATCATTTGCTTACGCGTGTGTGTGTGATATATTGCCTACAGATTGCTTACATATCTTCCCAGAAGCACTGGTAAAATTTTGGACTGGCGTAGTCTACATGCAGACATATATCAAGCCATAGTCCATGCAGACATATAGCAAGCCATAGTCCATGCAGACATATATCAAGCCATAGTCCACGCAGTCATAAAGCAAGCCCATTTAAAGCCATTTAATGTATACTCGCATCTTACTGAAAATCATTTGCTTACGCGTGTGTGTGTGATATATTGCCTACAGATTGCTTACATATCTTCCCAGAAGCACTGGTAAAATTTTGGACTGGCGTAGTCGTTGTGCCAGTCCCAATTTTATCGATATAAGTTCAATTAACATGTGTGAAACATAATGGGAATATATTGTGCTTCGGCATTCACTGCAATACGATGTCCACATATTTTCATTGCCTGGAGTTCTATACCATCGATATCAACACAGAGCTTTTCAAACAACAAGATGTACAACTGTCTGGTTGATACAGATGCCTGTTGGAAGTGTGTGTGTGTGGGAGAGGGGGGGGCTCTCTTTTTGACAACACCATAGATTGAAAAAAAAAAATAGCATATCATGAAGGAAAAAAAACAACAGATCACATCTCTTTACCCACCACCCTCCATTTTCTTTCCTTTCCACCCCCAACATTTTTTTACACGTACTATGTATACATATAAGAGTATTTTTATAACCGTGAACTGCATTCGCATTGCGAACAAATAACGGGATCCGTGGCCTTGATCAAACTGGTAAAAGGGTCCTTAACTATTACTTTTTTTTAAAAAAGTTAAGAACTCCGGACTTAAAGCAAACTACAATTGTATCGATAATTAAATTGTTTCATTTTTGTTTTCATCCTCAGCTATCAACAAAACATTGATAAAACATGGCCGACTCAGACCTCAAACTCTACTACTTCAACAGCAAGGGCCGGGCGGAAGTCGCACGTCTGCTACTGGCAGCGGCGGGCAAAGAATACGAAGACATCCGGCTGTCCGACGAGGAGTGGAAGGCGTTCAAAGGCGACACGCCGTACGGCCAGATGCCGGTCCTGGAGGTCGGCGGTGAAAAATTCGCCCAGAGTTTGGCCATCAACTATTTCCTCGCCCGAGAGTTTGGTTTCTACGGTAAAACGAATCTGGAGATGCTCAAGATTGACGAGATCACTCGGCTCGTGGACGAATTCTTTGACATGATCGGCAAGCACATGTTCATGCCTCAAGACGAGGCCAAGAAAGCGGAGGAGAGGAGAAGAATCCTGGAGGAGGACGCGCCCCGCCACCTGGCCTTCTTCGAGAGGGACCTTGAGAAATCTGGGACGGGGTACTTTGTGGGCGACAGCCTGACACTGGTTGACGTCACCGTGTTCGATGTTGTGACAGGGCTGATGGCTGAGTTTGTCAACGTGACAGACGAGTATCCGCACCTGCAGAAGAACGTGGCGTTGGTGAGAGCCAACAAAAGGATCGGGGACTACATGGCGGCAAGAAAGACAACTCTCTACTGAAAGAGATTTTTTTTTTTTTTTTTTTTTTTTTTTTTTTTTTTAAATTTTAAAAACGTGAACCGAACAGTGGTTCTCGTTTTAATGTTACTGCTAATACAGTGGACATAATGTTAAATGAATTTTGATCCAAGGTATGACATCCTGGACTGAATAGACATTACATTTGCCAAAATGTTGTTATATTTCTTACATATGTCTACCTAGATTTGGAGCAATACTTTTTTAAATCTCTTATGTCGACTCTATACAATAGGGTCTACGACAGCACCCACGCAGCTTTGACATTAACTGGTCTGACTTCCGGTCATATAAATGGCATAAACTGGTCTGACTTCCGGTCATGTAAATGCCATGCAAAAACCTTTGGTGTACGTCATAAATCAGCATAGAATTAAAGTTTATAAAATACATTATTCCTCTTGTTGTGTGTGTGTGTTGTCATATTATTATTTTTTTTTGGGTCCATATCAAACCGTCCTAACTTTGACAGGTAGACCAGTCTTTTAGAATTGAGCTAAGCCAACTTGACGTGTTTGAAAGTTGAGCTGAAGGCATATATAGATCAAAAGATGTATTGGAATGGAACTGAAGGTAGATTGACAGAATGTTTTGGAATGGCAACTAACGGTAGATTGACAGATGTATTAGAATGGAAGTGAAGGCAGTTTGGCAAGTGTATATTAGAATATACACATATGCCATGAAACATAAGTCATGCTGCAGATGTAATTATTATTTGCATCTACAATATGATATACTTTTTTACCATTCAATAATTAAATGTTTTCCTTATACAGTCACCACGAAATTTGGGATTGAAACCTATCAAAATCATTAAAATTGTGTTTAAATAATTGTATTTGTAAAATGTTGTCTGTGTTAAAATATGAATTAATTTATGTGCTGAAAATGAATGCGTAAAATTTAATCATTAAAAAAACCCAGAAAATTTCCATTTATTGGACCCGCTATCCCTTTGTCTAGCACCACCCAGTGTTGCCAGCTGTGTCGTTGTCTAGCACCACCCAGTGTTACCAGCTGTTCTGTTGTCTAGCACCAACCAGTGTTGCCGGCTGTCTCGTTGTCTAGCACCACCCAGTGTTACCAGCTGTTCTGTTGTCTAGCACCACCCAGTGTTGCCAGCTGTCTCGTTGTCTAGCACCACCCAGTGTTGCCAGCTGTTCTGTTGACTAGCCCCACCCAGTGTTACCAGCTGTTCTGTTGTCTAGCACCACCCAGTGTTGCCAGCTGTTCTGTTGTCTAGCACCACCCAGTGTTGCCAGCTGTCCTGTTGTCTAGCACCACCCTGGGTTTTGGTAGCCAAACGAAATAATTTGACGTAAAACACCGTAAGAACACTAGGATGTCCGTCAAAGACCGTACTAATATTAGAAATTGCACAGAAAACATTTGAAGCCACACACAAAATAAAACAAAACATTCTGGAAATTTCAGCTTTGTCGTGTCTTCTTGAATGCGTTAAAGTTATGAACATTTAGCACGAGAAGTAAAACATTTTGAGGTCACAGCACCATAACAAAGTTTATAAAAAAAGAGCATCTTGCCTCACAGTCATAAGACCTTAGAGTCATAGAGACGTAATTTTCAGAGCTATTCCGGTCATAAGACCTGGAGACATAGTCATTCAGGACTTTCACGGTCAGACAGTCAATGAGACATAGTCATTCAGGGCTGTCACTGTCATAAGACCTAGAGTCATAGAGACGTAACCAATCAGGGCTGTCACTGTCGTAAGACGTAGAATAATAGAGACATAACCAATCAGGCATGTCACTGTCTTAAGACCTAAAATCATAGAGATATAATCAATCAGTGCTGTCACTGCCTTAGGACCTAAAAGTCATAGAGACATAATCAATCAGGGATGTCACTGTCATAAGACCTAGACTCATAAAGACATAATCATCAGAGTTCGAGTCCTGCAGTTAAATATAATGGGTGCGGGGTGTCTGTACTTTTTCTATATTAATGATATAACTGTTGCATTGTATTTGCTAATTACTAAATACATATTCATCTCTGGGTTGCGGAGAGCTTGGCTGAGTTCACACAACGTTTTTCCCAGGACTCGAACCCGTGCATAATGTATTTGTAGGTGAACTTTATTTTTTAAAGTTTTTTTGAGTTAGCACCCAGGGCATCAACAGATGTTCATGTGGTAGTTCTCTGCGTCACCACATCACATTAACACAACACATCACCACATCAAGGTAAAAAAAAGACACCCCCCCCCCACAACAAAAACATCACGCTCTTAAAACGTGCAGGCGCCCCTGTGACTAAGGGAGATCACTATGACTCGACACAATTTTGGGGAAAATAATGCTTAGTAATGCTCGCCCCTGCGCCCACTTTCTATTGCTTCGATTTAAACTAACGGTTCTCAACCTGTGGGTCGTGACCCCTTTGGTGGGGGGGGGGTGTCGTCGCACGACCCTTTCCAGAGGCGTAGCGTAGGGGGGCAGGTGGGTACAGATTTACCCGAGCGCCAGCTAGTTAGGGGCGCCAAAATGTGCTTTGGTATTATTTTATTGATGAAAATAATGGGTTTGAGAGTTGAAAAAAGGAATCTTGTCCCCGGGCGCGAATCTTGTCACCGGGCGCCAAACACTCTAGCTACGCCTCTGACCCTTTCCCAGGGGTCGTTTAAGACTATCTGAAAACACATATACTCTACAGTTATAAAGTATCTAAGAAAATAATTTTCGCCACAACACTTAGGAACTGTATTCAAGGGTCGTGGCTTTACAAAGGCCGAGAACCACTGATTTAAACAAAGAAAACAGCTGTATTAAATAATCCCAATTTTTTTTTTTTAGCGGACCTTTATCACAATAATTTTCTTCTCTGCTTAAAAAAATTAAAGATACAAGAATTTTTTTTTTTTAAATATATGCTGCAAACACAAGGGATATTTCTAAGACACCCAGTGGTGCTAACAACGTTTAAGATAATTGCTTGGAACAACCTGGACAATACCGCCGTGAACTCGACAACGATCGAAAGCTTCAAGGCCGCCCTGGCATCTGCTAGGGGCCGTTAGATTGGCAACATCGCTTCCCCAACCGTTGCACATATGCCAGTATATGGATGCAGCAACGTACCGAACCAGAACCAGAACCAGAACAAGAACCAGAACCAGAACCAGAACAAGAACCAGAACCAGAACAAGAACCAGAACCAGAACCAGAACAAGAACCAGAACCAGAACCAGAACAAGAACCAGAACCAGAAGATTTGCTTATTCTTAAATATTGACTTTTCAATTTCAGTAAATTAAAAAAAATAAAAATAGCCAGCCTTTCAAAACCCGATTGGTGTGTAATATATCGGGGTCAAGGTCGTCCGAATCAGGATTTTATACATCTCCTCCGGAGTAGTTGATTGTAAATTCAATAATTTTAAAATTTCAGCCAGCTAAGTGAGTTTGTGACTAGATCAATATTTTGGGTGTAGGACGGTGCGCACCAAGCAGCACCGAGAGTGAGTGACGTCAGGAAATGTGCACTACGAGACACGGACCCGTTTATATATATTGTTTTAATTAGTAGATTTATAAGTTTGGAAACTTTGTGTAAGCCTAACGTTTAATTAAGTCACGTCATCTCAACTTAAAGATATTGTAACTTTGCAAAAATTTCAAGAAAACCTTATTCGGCACGGTAAGAATCAAAATGGCATCTCAACAACTGATACTGTAGTGATATTATCCCCTTGACGCTACAGCCCTTGTGAGGTTGTGGCCTACCTCGCCACTTCCTTCCATGCACTCAGACCTAACTGATGCATTTCATGTCCATGCTTGGATGCCCAGCTGCTTTAGGTATTTCCCCCACATCGTTCATGCATCTAAGCCTAGGTCTGCTACTGAGCCGTTTTCCTCTGGAGTTTTGGTGGTGCACCCTCTCTACTCCTATGTGTCCAGCGCAGCCTGGTCTTTTAAAAATATTTCTTTTACTAGCGTGGGATCCTGATATAGTCTATACAATTCCTGGTTGGTTCGTATTCTCCATCCATATTTATGCAAGTGTAAGACTCCATCTCCTAATGTAAGACTCCACGTCGGTTTGGGGGAGGGGGGTGCTAGGGGAGAGGTTGGATAGTGGGAAAGGGATGTTGTTGTCTGGATCCTAAAAATAACATCACCATCAAATGGCGCCTCTGGTAAAAACATAACAAAAATGTAAAATCCAGGTCAAAGGTCAGATAGGGCCAGGTCAAAGGTCAGAATAGGGCAGCGTTGATAAAATGGGGATGATAACGTAACACGGTATGTGCATGGGTATAATCAGATACTAGCTGATGTGTGGGTGATGTATTTTAAGGCTAATGCATTGTTAGGGTTAAATTTTTTTATAGCGCTTACCAGTAGCAGTAACACATTCTAGTCCTGAAAAGTAGCAGTAGCACATTCTAGTCCTGACCAGATTCTGGGAGTTGGCACAAAGACTTGGTATTTGAGAAATGCTTGCACAAACAAACTGCGCGACATGTCAGGTTAGGTTCATAAATAATGTTCATTAAATGTTCTGTCTGTGGCAGGGAAACGGGGGGGGGGGGGGGGGATTCCATATTGCCACCGCCCCTTACCGCCGTGGTAGACTCAGTAAATCATACATTAACACCACCACCATACTAGCACCACCCACCGACTAGCACCACCCACCGACTAGCACCGCCCACCGACTAGCACCACCCACCGACTAGCACCGCCCACTGACTAGCACCGCCCACCGACTAGCACCACCCACCGACTAGCACCGACTAGCACCGCCCACCGACTAGCACCACCCACCGACTAGCACCACCCACCGACTAGCACCGCCCACCGACTAGCACCACTCACCGACTAGCACCAACCACCGACTTGCACCACCCACCGACTAGTACCACCAACGCACTGACAATATCAATGCAATAACACCACAAACGCACTAACACCATCACTCACTAACACCACCCACTCACCACACATTCACCAACACCACCCACTCACCACACACTCAGCAACACCACCCACTCACCGACACCACACACTCACCAACACCACCCACTCACCGACACAACTCACTCACCAATACCACCACTCACTAACACCACCCACTCAAAAACACCACTCACTCACCAATATCACCCACTCACTAACACCACCCACCCACTAACACCACTCACCAACACCACCCACTCACCAACACCACACACTCACCAACACCATCCACTCACCGACACAACACACTCACCAACACCACCCACTCACCAACACCACCCACTCACCAACACCACCCGCTCACTAACACTAACCACTCACAAACACCACCCACTCATCAACACCACCGATGTCCTTAAAATCTTACAATGATGATAACTGACCCTTTCCCCTTCCTTCGAGCTATCTCCCTACGAACATTTCTAGTTACGCCACTGCAAAATCACAAGGACCTGGTTATTTTCGAGCCCTATTTTCCCGGTCCGTGCTCTGACCAGAAATGGTCCACTTTGCTAAAAAGACACGTGCTGTATTGTCCGAAGGTCACACTGCTTGTGCACATACTATAGTTTAACAAGACCGTATGTGCACATACTATAGTTTAACAAGACCGTATGTGCACATACTATAGTTTAACAAGACCGTATTGTGCACATACTATAGTTTAACAAGACCGTATGTACACATATTATAGTTTAACAAGACCGTATGTGCACATACTATAGTTTAACAAGACCGTATGTGCACATACTGTAGTTTAACAAGACCGTATTGTGCACATACTATAGTTTAACAAGACCGTATGTGCACATATTTTGGTATAACAAATGATTATAACGCTTACATCTCAACAATTTAGGAGACTTTATAAGGGACCGCGTTCAAGCCGTACCATTCCCTTTATCCGAACACAGCGGTAATTCGATAATCCTTCAGAAACCGGATAAATCGGCCCAATTTACTTGTATTCAGCGGTTCCCAAGCTAATGAGCTGGTTGCGTATCTTTCGGGGATAACGTAACCTTACGTCTGTGTAAGTATATATCGGATTCGTCTCCGCCAAGAACTCCTCTGTCACAGACCTGTGTACCCCCCAAACTCTTATATTCGTTCAAAATCATTTTTTAAAAAATCGCTCAATACATTATCTTAATAGCAAAAAATAAACGTACAGTATATGTAATGTATACACCTAAAAATCGTACATTGTACGCCAAAATCGTAACAGTAAACAGGTCTGCTATCACTAAAGTGCCAGGCTCGGGGTGCTGGCAGAGGTTATCTAAGTCAAAGGAAATTAAGCTTTAAACTAAAGAAAAAATGGAGCCGCTGGTCAAATAACATCAGTGCTTACTAGTAGCAGAGGAGACGAATTGCGCAGCAGTGGCGTAGCGAGCTTAACTCGCGCCCGGGGCACAATACCTTTTTGGCGCCCCCTCCCTATGCGAAAACCATACAATATTAAATGTAAAATATACCATTTGGCGCCCCTTTATGAGTAGCGCCCGGGGCATGATGCACCCCCCTTGCCCCCCCTCACTACGCCACTGTTGCGGAGTGTTTAGTTTATGCCCCATATATGTGTAATTTGAAGGCTTTGTGGTTTCCATTCATTAGGGTCGGCAAGAGCGAGGCGTCGGAGACTCTAGCTACTCCACATGCCCCACTGGGCCGATCTATTTGGACGTCACACCAAAACGGCTACAGTGGGAACCCGCTGTCCATGAAATCGGATCTCGTTGATATCGGGGTCACATTGATAGCGGAAATCGCGTTGATGCTGGGTCGCGTTGTAGTGGGGGTCGCGTTGTAGCAGGGACGCGTTGTAGCGCGGTTTGCGTTGTAGCGGGTCACGTTGTAGCGGGGTTGCCTTGTAGCGGGGGATAAGATCATGTGCAAATGAATAAAATAAATTTATGGGGCCATGCAACCAGCGCGTGACATCCGAATATGCGCTAAAGCTAGGCGCGTTATGGCGAGTCGCGTTATAGCGAGGCGTGTTATAGCGAGGTGCGTTATAGCGAGGCGTGTTATAGCGAGGCGCGTTATGGCGAGGCGCGTTATGACGAGTCACGTTATAGCGAGGGGTGTTATAGCGAGGCGCGTTATAGCGAGGCGCGTTATAGCGAGGCGTGTTATAGCGAGGCGTGTTATAGCGAGGCGTGTTATAGTGAGGCGTGTTATAGCGAGGCGCGTTATAGCGAGGCGCGTTATGGCGAGGCGCGTTATGACGAGTCACGTTATATCGAGGGGTGTTATAGCGAGGCATGTTGCAGCGGGAATCCTCTGTGTTCACAAGTAATAAAATACAAGTACAAAATGTGCCTTGTTTACCGAAACCTGGATGTGCCCGTCAATAAAACAACATTTCCTTTTACCAGATTTCTCGATAAACGGACCCCTTGGTTTGTCTCGCAATCTGGTCAGAGTGACCTTGGCCCGGGAGTCTGTTCTAGCAACGCTCGCCAGTCGTTGTACTTCTGCTCCCGGCGTCAGGAGAGAGGACTTGTGGGAGTTTTTATTATCAAGACAAACGTAAGTGCTTCAAATATAATGTATCTTATTGTTGTGTTGACTTGGACTCTTTGAGTTGAATATACGTGCATCTGTATAGTTGTCAGACTGTGTCGACATGTCCGGCTGAATGCCACGCGTCGTCGTCTACACGTGGACACAGTGGCGGACATGATGTGTCGTGTTTTACATTCTCTCACGGCCACCTCCGCTGCCCCCCCCCCCTTTTTGCCCGCTCCCCGTGTGTTATGATTTCAGTTGAAATGTTCCAACTGAACGGGATTCCTAATTCCCAATTATTCGTGAGGCATTCTTTAAGATTCCAAAAACTTGAACTTAAGGTCAACAAATTTACGGAAGGAATGTGGTTTTTTTTTCTTTCTTTTCTTTGTCTCTTCTATCAGTTGTATTTAAAGTCCGTTAAATGGAGACATTCCGCTAAATTCGTATAGATCGCACCGCGTTTTTTTAACATGGCCGTCCAACTTGACGTAAAATTAAGAATAAAACGTTTAAAAATTAATGAAAACACTTCCTAAATGTATCCCTCACCCTAACCTGAACCCTAAATCTATCCCTCACCCTAACCTGAATCCTAAATCTATCCCTCACCCTAACCTGAACCCTAAATCTATCCCTCACCCTAACCTGAACCCTAAATCTATCCCTCACCCTAACCTGAACCCTAAATCTATCCCTAAACCTAACCTGAACCCTAAATCTATCCCTCACCCTAACCTGAACCCTAAATCTATCCCTCACCCTAACCTGAACCCTAAATCTATCCCTAAACCTAACCTGAACCCTAAATCTATCCCTCACCCTAACCTGAACCCTAAATCTATCCCTCACCCTAACCTGAACCCTAAATCTATCCCTAAACCTAACCTGAACCCTAAATCTATCCTTAAACCTAACCTGAACCCTAAATCTATCCCTCACCCTAACCTGAACCCTAAATCTATCCCTCACCCTAACCTGAACCCTAAATCTATCCCTAAACCTAACCTGAACCCTAAATCTATCCCTCACCCTAACCTGAACCCTAAATCTATCCCTAAACCTAACCTGAACCCTAAATCTATCCTTAAACCTAACCTGAACCCTTAATCTATCCCTCACCCTAACCTGAACCCTAAATCTATCCCTAAACCTAACCTGAACCCTAAATCTATCCCTCACCCTAACCTGAACCCTAAATCTATCCCTAAACCTAACCTGAACCCTAAATCTATCCTTAAACCTAACCTAATGAAACGAGGTACCAGATATATGAATTAGCCGACATTCCTTCCTAACAAATATAACATCCAATAACACATGCAACATTTGTTATAGATCCATTTAATTGATCCGTTCATCCACTTGAAGTGGACGTACGATCAATAGACGCCTGGGGCACACGTGTTTGCAGTGGCGTCACTAGAACGCTTCTCAGAGGGGGTCAGGGGGTGAGAGGGGTCAACGTTGCTATAGGTATCTCTGGACCGCACCGATCACTTCAATGTGGGGGTTGTGGCCTAACGGAAAAAATTGAGCATCATTCTCTGGGTGTTCAATTATGACAAGGGTTTCATCTGTACGTTAAACAATAGCTCGTGGTTTTTGTCCATTTCAGACACACGACTGTATTGAAAGGTGTGTCTACTTCTGACACAACCAAATGTACTGAATAGTGTGTCTACATCAGACACATCAACTGTGACCTAGTGAAACGTGTATTGCTATCCACTATGTCAGCGGCTCTCAGCCTGTGGGTGGCGACCCCTTTGGGGGTCGAACGACACTTTCACGGGAGTCACCTAGGACCATCGGAAAACGCTTATACTCTGTGAAGTAGCAACGAAAATAATTTTGTGTTCGGGGGGGTCGCCACAACACGAGGAACTGTATTAAAGGGTCGTGGCATAAAGAAGGTTGAGAACCACTGCACTATGTGAATATACCGACCCATACACAGCTGCTAGCTTTGACCATTCGTCAGCGTGGAGATAAGTCATTTTAATGAGTAGTAGGCATAGTGAGCGTAGAGACATCACCTTTCAAAGCCCCCCTCCACTGTACTAATTCCCCACTGCTGAGATCCAGAATTTCCAACGTTTTTAAATTTGATCAAATAAATAAGTACATTCTTCATTTTCACAAAATGCCAATGGTTAAGAAATTTTAATTTTTTGTAAAGAACATGTCTAAATGCCAGCAACATCCATCCCTGTGGCGCTACAGCCCACGTGGGGCTTTGGTCTGCCTCACCACTTCCTTCCACTCAGACCTAACTAAAGCTTTTCTTCTCCATGCTTGGATTACCAGTTGTTGTAGATTTTTTCCCACATCATCCATCCATCTAAGCCTAGGTCTGCAATTCAATTGAGCCGTTTTCCTCTGGGTCATTGGCAGCAGCATTATGACTATTTGTTTTTTCTTAATATCAACTTTTTGTTTTTACATACTCTTACAGACATTTAGAACATGGCCGACTCTGCACTGAAGCTCTACTACTTTGACGGCCGCGGCCGAGCTGAGGTGGCCCGAATTATCCTGGCGGCTGCTGGCAAAGAGTACGAAGACGTGCGCTTTTCCGACGAGGAGTGGCCCAAGTACAAACCCTTGACCCCGTACGGGCAAGTGCCGGCACTGCAGGTCGATGACGTGGTATACGGCCAGAGTCTCGCCATCTTCTCGTTCTTGGCACGTGAGTTCGGCTTCTACGGCAACTCGAGTCTGGAGATCTTCAAGATCGACGAGATTGTCAACCTTGTCAACGACTTTGTCAACCCGTCAGCCGATGCGCTGTTCCACACCGACGACCCGGCAGCCAAAGAGGCTGCGCTGAAGAAGGTCAAGGAGGTGTTGGGGCCCCGCACCCTCGGTTTCCTGGAGGTCATTCTGGAGAAGAACGGCACGGGCTACCTGGTCGGGGACAAGCTGAGCTTGGCTGACCTCGTGGTGCTGGACGCTACCACAGGGGGTATGGTGTCTAATCTTCTGGACGTCAACGATGACTATCCATTGGTCAAGAAAAACATCGAACTCGTCAAGTCGAATGAGAAGATTGCCAAATACCTGGCCACAAGGAAGGATTCACCCTGGTAAATTCCAGAGACATTTGTGTGTGTGTGTGTGTTGAATTCATAAATTATTTCTAAATGTAACACTTAACTGTTCCGGTTGTTATTAAATATATATATTTACACATTTTCTGAATTTTTGATTGCATTCTTTTAGAAATATACGGTAATTTACAACATATTGCGTACATTCATATATTTTATATGCAAAAATATCGTCCTTTAGCTATCAGTTTTTAAATTCGAGAATACTTCTTTGCGCACTGGAAATTACATGTAGTAGATTTCTAATGGCCCATTTTATTGAGCTACTGTCAAATTTTTCAATTTTCTTTCCCAAGTCACACGTCTTCCCCCCACCATATTAATAGGCCTTTCAAGCTGCACTTTTAGGTTGGCTTGGCTATGCTCAGCTGTATCAGATGTAGGATGTGCCTTGCTAAGGGTAGGCTCTGCCGTGCAAAAAGTAGGATGTGCCCTGCAAAGGATAGGACGTACCTGTCAAAGGGTAGGATCTGCCTGTCAAAGGTTATGATGTGCCTGGCAAGGGATAGGGTGCGTCTGGCAAAGGGTAGGATGTGCCCTGCAAAGGGTATGATATGCCCTGCAAAGGGTAGGATGTGCCTGGCAAAGGGTAAAATGTGCCCGAGGAAAGTGTAGCAATCACAATGTACATCTTCATTTTCAGCACATAAATTATAGATACATTATCTTAGTAAGAAAACATTATTAAACTAAAACATTTTAAACTACAAAGCATTCCTAAAATAGATCTCAAGCGTAAAATTCAACCACATATTACCATATAATCGACATTTTAGCTTATCTTAAGTGTCTGTGATGAAGAGGGTGGGGTGTGACCTCTAAATTATTATTATTTTTTAAAATAGTTTTACTAAGAAGCTTGTTTTAAAATTGTCATACAAATGAATATGAGAACCCATGTGTCGAATATGAATTCAAGGCCCATGTGTCGAACATGAACAGAAGACCCATGTGTCGAACATGAATTCAAGACCCATGTGTCGAACATGAACAGAAGACCCATGTGTCAAATATGAACTCAAGACCCATGTGTCGAACATGAACAGAAGACCCATGTGTCGAATATGAACTGAAGACCCATGTGTCGAATATGAATTCAAGACCCATGTGTCGAATATGAACTCAAGACCCATGTGTCGAATATGAACTCAAGACCCATGTGTCGAACATGAACAGAAGACCCATGTGTCGAATATGAACAGAAGACCCATGTGTCGAACATGAACAGAAGACCCATGTGTCGAACATGAACAGAACACCCATGTGTCGAACATGAACAGAAGACCCATGTGTCGAATATGAACAGAAGACCCATGTGTCGAACATGAACAGAAGACCCATGTGTCGAATATGAACACAAGACCCATGTGTCGAATATGAACACAAGACCCATGTGTCGAATATGAACTCAAGACCCATGTATTCGAATACTGTTGCACTGATTAAATTTACTATTTATGAGTACAATAATTTAGATCATTTCATTACTCAGCTTTTGTGCGCGCCAAATAAGTTACAGGGACTGATTGAACCTACTATAAGACTCCACCTCCTAGTATAAGACTCCACCTCTTATTGTATGACTCCACCTCTTATTGTAAGACTCCACCTCATATTCTAAGACTCCACCTCCTTGTGTAAGACTCCACCTCCTAGTGTAAGACTCCACCTCCTAGTGTAAGATTCCACCTCCTAGTGTAAGACTCCACCTGCTAGTGTAAGACTCCACCTCCTTGTGTAAGACTCCACCTCCTATTGTAAGACTCCACCTCCTAGTGTAAGACTCCACCTCCTAGTGTAAGACTCCACCTCCTAGTGTAAGACTCCACCTCCTAGTGTAAGACTCCCCCTCCTAGTGTAAGACTCCACCTCCTAGTGTAAGACTCCAGTTCCTAGTGTAAGACTCCAGCTCCTAGTGTAAGACTCCAGCTCCTAGTGTAAGACTCCACCTCCTAGTGTAAGACTCCACCTGCTAGTGTAAGACTCCAGCTCCTAGTGTAAGACTCCACCTCCTAGTGTAAGACTCCACCTCCTAGTGTAAGACTCCACGTCCTAGTGTAAGACTCCACGTCCTAGTGTAAGACTCCACGTCCTAGTGTAAGATTCTATCTCCTAATTTTAGACTCCACGTCAGGTGTGTGTGGGGTGCTAGGGGAGAGGTCGGGTTGTGGGAAAGGGAGGTTGTTGTCTGGATCCTAAAACAACATCACCATCAAATGGCGCCTCTGGTAAAAAAATAACAAAAATTAAAAATTAACAAGAAAAATCCAAGCCGAATGTCAGATAGGGCCAGGTCAAAGGTCAGATAGGCCCAGGTCAAAGGTCAGATAGGGCAGCGTTGATAAAATGGAGAAAATAACGTAACACGGTATGTGCGTGGGTATAATCAGATACTAGCTGCTGTGTTTGTGGTAAGGGTAATGCATCGTAAAGTTGATTCATTGTAAGGGTTAAACATTTTTATAGCGCTTACCAGTAGCAGTAGCACCACCCACTCACCCACTCAACAACACCACCCACTCACTAACACTACCAATGCCCCTTTCTTTGACCTATCCCCCAACGAACATTTCTAGTTACGCCACTGCAAAATCACAAGGACCTGGTTATTTTCGAGCCCTATTGTCCCGGTCCGTGCTCTGACCAGAAATGGTCCACTTTGCTAAAAAGACATGTATTGTCTGAAGGTCACACAGCTTGTGCACATACGATAGTATGACAAGACCGTATGGTTCCCAGCATCAGGAGAGAGGACTAGCGGGAGTTCTTATTATCAAGACAAACGTAAGTGCTTCAAATATAATGTATCTTATTGTTGTGTTGACTTGGACTCTTTGCGTTGCATCAACCGTGTGTCTGTTACAGTGGCGGACATGATGTGTCGTTTTTTACATTCTCTCATGGCCACCTCCGCTACCCCGCCCCCCCCCCCTTTTTTTTTTTTTTTTTTTTTTTTCCTTTTTTTTTTTTTTCCCGTTTCCCGTGTGTTATGATTTCAGTTGAAATGTTCAAACTGAACGGGATTCCTAATTCCCAATTATTCGTGAGACATTCTTTAAGATTCCAAAAACTTGAACATAAGGTTAACAAATTTACGGAAGGAATGTGTTGCAGGTTAAAGATGGCGGCCCAATGTTTTTTTAATTTCTTTTCTTTGTCTCTTCTATCAGTTGTATTTAAAGTTCGTTAAATGGAGACATTCCTTCCTAACAAATATAACATCCAATAACACATATAACACGTGTTTGCAGTGGCGTCACTAGAACGCTCCTCAGAGGGGGATCAGGGGGTGAGAGGGGTAAACGTTACTATAGGCATCTCTGGACCGCACCGATCACTTAAATTTGGGGGTTGTGGCGTAACAGAAAAAAGTGAGCATCATTCTCTGGGTGTTTAATTATGACAAGGGTTTCATCTGTACGTTAAACAATAGCTCGTGGTTTTTGTCCATTTCAGACACACGACTGTAGTGAAAGGTGTGTCTACTTCTGACACAACCAAATGTACTGAGTAGTGTGTCTATATCAGACACATCAACTGTGACGGAGTGAAACGTGCATTGCTACCCACTATGTCAGCGGCTCTCAGCCTGTGGGTGGCGTCCCCTTTGGGGGGGTCGAACGACACTTTCACAGGCGTCGCCTAAGACCATCGGAAAACGCTTATACTCTACAGTTGTGAAGTAGCAACGAAAATAATTTTGTGGTCCGGGGGTCACCACAACACGAGGAACTGTATTAAAGGGTCTATTGGAATATACCGACCCATACACAGCTGCTAGCTTTGACCATTCGTCAGCGTGGAGATAAGTCATTTTAATGAGTAGTAGGCACAGTGAGCGTAGAGACATCACCTTTCAAAGCCCCCCTCCACTGTACTAATTCCCCACTGCTGAGATCCAGAATTTCCAACGTTTTTAAATTTGATCAAATAAATTAGTACACAAAATGCCAATGGTTAAGAAATTTTAATTTTTTGTAAAGAACATGTCTAAATGCCAGCAACATCCATCCCTGTGGCGCTACAGCCCACGCGGGGCTTTGGTCTGCCTCACTACTTCCTTCCACTCAGTCCTAACTAGTGCTTTTCTTTTCCATGCTTGGATTACCAGTTGTAGATTTTTCCCCACATCATCCATCCATCTAAGCCTAGGTCTGCAATTGAGCCGTTTTCGTCTGGGTCATTGGCAGCAGCATTATGACTATTTGTTTTTTCTTAATATCAACTTTTTGTTTTTACATACGCTTACAGACATTTAGAACATGGCCGACTCTGCACTGAAGCTCTACTACTTTGACGGCCGCGGCCGAGCTGAGGTGGCCCGAATTATCCTGGCGGCTGCTGGCAAAGAGTACGAAGACGTGCGCTTTTCCGACGAGGAGTGGCCCAAGTACAAACCCTTGACCCCGTACGGGCAAGTGCCGGCACTGCAGGTCGATGACGTGGTATACGGCCAGAGTCTCGCCATCTTCTCGTTCTTGGCACGTGAGTTCGGCTTCTACGGCAGCTCGAGTCTGGAGATCTTCAAGATCGACGAGATTGTCAACCTTGTCAACGACTTTGTCAACCCGTCAGCCGATGCGCTGTTCCACACCGACGACCCGGCAGCCAAAGAGGCTGCGCTGAAGAAGGTCAAGGAGGTGCTGGGGCCCCGCACCCTCGGCTTCCTGGAGGTCATTCTGGAGAAGAACGGCACGGGCTACCTGGTCGGGGACAAGCTGAGCTTGGCTGACCTCGTGGTGCTGGACGCTACCACAGGGGGTATGGTGTCTAATCTGCTGGACGTCAACGATGACTATCCATTGGTCAAGAAAAACATCGAACTCGTCAAGTCGAATGAGAAGATTGCCAAACACCTGGCCACAAGGAAGGATTCGCCCTGGTAAATTCCAGAGACATTTGTGTGTGTGCGTGTTTAATTCATAAATAATTAATAAATGTAACAATTAACTGTTCCGGTTGTTATTAAATATAAATTTTTATCAAATTTTTCTGAATTGATTGTTTTCTTTTAGAAATTTACGGTAATTTCCAACATATTGTTTACATTCATATATTTTATATGCAAAAATATCGTCCTTTAGCTATCAGATTTTAAAATCAAGAATACGTCTTTGCGCACTGGACATTACATGTAGTAGATTTCTAATAGCCCATTTTTTAAAGCTAGTGTCAAATTTTTCAATTTTCTTTCCCAATTCTCCACCCCCCACCCCCAACTCCCCAATGTTAATAGGCCTTTCAGGTTCCACTTTTAAGTTGGCTTGGCTATGCTCAGCTGTATCAGATGTGCTCTGCAAAGGTTAGGATGTGCCCTGCAGAGGTTAGGGTGTGCCCTGCAGAGGTTAGGATGTGCCCTGCAGAGGTTAGGATGTGCCCTGCAGAGGTTAGGATGTGCCCTGCAGAGGTTAGGATGTGCCCTGCAGAGGATAGGATGTGCCCTACAGAGGGTAGGATGTGCCTGGCAAAGGGTAGAATGTGTCCGGCAAAGGGTAGGATGTGCCCGGCAAAGAATAGGATGTGCCCGGCAAAGGGTAGGATGTGCCCTGCAGAGGTTAGGATGTGCCCTGCAAAGGGTAGGATGTGCCGGGCAAAGGGTAGGATGTGCCGGGCAAAGGGTAGGATGTGCGCGGCAAAGGGTAGGATGTGACCGGCAAAGGGTAGGATGTGCCCGGCTAAGGGTAGGATGTGCCCGGCAAAGGGTAGGATGTGCCCTGCAGAGGGTAGGATGTGCCCTGCAAAGGGTAGGATGTGCCTGGCAAAGGGTAGGATGTGCCTGGCAAAGGGTAGGATGTGCCCTGCAAAAGGTAAAATGTGCCCGAGGAAAGTGTTGCTATCACAAAGTACTTCTTCATTTTCAGCACATAAATTATAGATACATTATCTTAGTAAGAAAACATTATTAAACTAAAAAAAATTCAACTACATAGAATTCCTAATAGATAGATCTCAAGCGTAAAATTCAACCACAATTTATACCATATAATCGAACTTTTAGCTGATCTTAAGTGTCTGTGATGAAATGGGTGGGGTGTGACCTCTAAATTATTATTATTTTTTTAAATAGTTTTACTAAAAAGCTTGTTTTAAAATTGTCATACAAATGAATACGAGAACCCATATAGTAATAGGAATAACAACAACTAGATTAAGATGTCTGTCGGTTTAATATATAAAGATAATTTGATCAATTAGATCGTTGTAAAACATATTTTTAGATGCTTATTATTTATCCAATTTTATGTTTCGCACATAAATATTGAGGTAAAACGCATTTGAATTTCGGAAATGAGTCCTTTAGAGACCAGCCCAGGGGACCTGCAAAACGGGGAGCCTTTTGATACCAGCCATGGGGACTTATCAAGCTGGGAGACTTTAAGATCAGACAGATAAGATTCTTTTATTGCTCCAAACAAATGGAAATGTTTTTTGATTACATTGTACATTTTCAGCACATAAATAAAAATATTTGAACACAAATATCAATAGGAGCCATAATGATCAATAAATTGTTCGTGGGCCCTTAATATATAGAATAATAATAATAATAATAATAATAATAATAAAGTTTTCCCCAAAGGCTCGAAGCGCGTTACAAACAAGTCAACCTTCGATGTTCGAGAGGCATCACTGCTGCCAGTTAGGCGCATGTGAACTCCATCTCCCCATCTCCGGGTTTGAATTCAGAGTTGCCTTCTCTTAGATGAGTTGCCGTCCAAGGTTAACGAGTCCCATCCACCCGGGAGTTGCCGGAATGTTTCATTTTTCAATGTTATCCGCCTATCGGGAATCCATCGCCGGGTTTTGAATTCAGAGTTGCCTTCTCTTAGATGAGTTGCCGTCCAGGGTTAACGAGTCCCATCCAGCCGGGAGTTGCCGGTGGTGTGTTTTGCTTGACTGGGCTTTGGTGGGGATTGAACTCCAGACCATCAACTTGAGATTTGTTCAGTTTAGACCACTCGGCCACCCAGCACCCAAGAAGAAGACGTCTAGCTGTACATTAAATTATTTCACTAGTGAAAAACAGCTATTCAGTGAATTCTCTGAGCCATATCATTAAGATTTGTGACTTCAGAGGGAGCACGCTGGTACATTCGTACAGATAGGGGAACAAACGAATTTTTATATCTTATAGTCCTCGCCCTGGGCGAAAGAATTCGCCCCGAACGGACCGATCCTAAGTATATGTGATGAAGAAGGTGGGATGTATCATCCAAAATGTGTTTAATTTTACAATAACATCTTTCTTCAAATAGTTCTTCAATTGAAGGATGTTTAGTTTGTGTTATGTTCCTAGCTTTCTTGATTAGTAGGGTTATTCGTTATTTAATATCAGACGATGAATTCCCAACAACCTTGGGGAGCCTGCCGCAATGGGAACGTATCAAGCAGGGAGCCTGTGCAGCCATGGGGACCTATCAAGCGGGAAGCCTGTACAGCCATGAGGACCTATCAAACGGGAAGCCTGTGCAGCCATGAGGACCCATCAAGCGGGAAGCCTGTGCAGCCATGAGGACCTATCAAGCGGGAAGCCTGTGCAGCCATGAGGACCTATCAAGCGGGAAGCCTGTGCAGCCATGAGGACCTATCAAGCGCGAAACCTCTGCAGCCATGATGACCTATCAAGCGGGAAGCCTGTGCAGCCATGAGGACCTATCAAGCGGGAAGCTTGTGCAGCCATGAGGACCTATCAAGCGGGAAGCCTGTGCAGCCATGAGGACCTATCAAGCGGGAAGCCTGTGCAGCCATGAGGACCTATCAATCGGGAAGCCTGTGCAGCCATGAGGACCTATCAAGCGGGAAGCCTGTGGAGCCATGAGGACCTATCAAGCGGGAAACCTGTGCAGCCATGAGGACCTATCATGCAGGAAGCCTGTGCAGCCATGAGGACCTATCAAGCGGGAAGCCTGTGCAGCCATGAGGACCTATCAAGCGGGAAGCCTGTGCAGCCATGAGGACCTATCAAGCGCGAAACCTGCGCAGCCATGAGGACCTATCAAGCGGGGAGCCTGTGCAGCCATGAGGACCTATCAAGCGGGAAGCTTGTGCAGCCATGAGGACCTATCAAGTGGGAAGCCTGTGCAGCCATGAGGACCTATCAAGCGGGAAGCCTGTGCAGCCATGAGGACCTATCAAGCGGGAAGCCTGTGCAGCCATGAGGACCTATCAAGCGGGAAGCCTGTGCAGCCATGAGGACCTATCAAGCGGGAAGCCTGTGCAGCAATGAGGACCTATCAAGCGGGAAGCCTGTGCAGCCATGAGGACCTATCAAGCGGGAAGCCTGTGCAGCCACGAGGACCTATCAAGCGGGAAGCCTGTGGAGCCATGAGGACCTATCAAGCGGGAAGCCTGTGGAGACTAGATGGGAACAGTTCTAACACCAGCAGAACAAGACATTGTCTTCCGTTATTTCATCATCTTGGGAATAAGAAGTCTTGTCATTGATTTCATTTACATCTATTGTTATTAACAAGTATGTTACTGTATGACAAATGTAACTGACCTGATTGTTACTGTATGACAAATGTAACTGACCTGATTGTTACTGTATGACAAATGTAACTGACCTGATTGTTACTGTATGACAAATGTAACTGACCTGATTGTTACTGTATGACAAATGTAACTGACCTGATTGTTACTGTATGACAAATGTAACTGACCTGATTGTTACTGTATGACAAATGTAACTGACCTGATTGTTACTGTATGACAAATGTAACTGACCTGATTGTTACTGTATGACAAATGTAACTGACCTGATTGTTACTGTATGACAAATGTAACTGACCTGATTGTTACTGTATGACAAATGTAACTGACCTGATTGTTACTGTATGACAAATGTAACTGACCTACCGATTGTTACTGTATGACAAATGTAACTGACCTGATTGTTACTGTATGACAAATGTAACTGACCTGATTGTTACTGTATGACAAATGTAACTGACCTGATTGTTACTGTATGACAAATGTAACTGACCTGATTGTTACTGTATGACAAATGTAACTGACCTGATTGTTACTGTATGACAAATGTAACTAACCTGATTGTTACTATATGACAAATGTAACTGACCTGATTGTTACTGTATGACAAATGTAACTGACCTGATTGTTACTGTATGACAAATGTAACTGACCTGATTGTTACTGTATGACAAATGTAACTGACCTGATTGTTACTGTATGAAACAGATACCACTGACCCACTGATTGTTACTATATCACATACCACTGACCCACTGACTGTTACTATAACACATACCGCTGACACACTGATTGCTGCTATAACAAATACCGCTGACCCACTGATTGTTACTGTAACACATACCACTGACCCACTGATTGCTACTATAACAAATACCACTGACTCACTGATTGTTGTACGATAACCAATACCACTTACCCCCTTACATATTGCACTATTACAAATACCACTTATGTTGTATTTCTTTAAACGAACAATATTGATTTAACTAGTGATCATTTAGATTTGGTAATTTGAGGTCATGTTTACAGAGAACAAAATAATTTTCGGGTTGGAAAAAAGAGGTCTAATATATAGCAGAAAAATAATTCTTAAAACTTTTAAGATTACGTAACCAGATAACTCATTTTAAAATACGGAATTGTGAAGTGTTTTCGCAATAGCCGGTGGAAATTATCGCTAAGTGCCTGCCATATTATCTCTATAACATCGTGTGATATTTTCTAGTCTTTTAATAAATATTTGTTTAACATTTTACAAATAATAACGCTATGACGTTTTCCGGTCTGAGAAATGACAAACCCTATTACTATAACAGAAATTTGTAGAAACCGAATCCTCCTTCCCCACCCCCACCCCCTTGCGTCTGCTATAAAAAGCCGCGAGTCGTCCTCCCTAACCGGTAAGCTACTTCCTTCTGCTACAGCTGTGCTGTGCACAGAGACGGAGACGAGGTTTAAAACGAGTTCAGATTCACACTCACAAGATGTAAGTAAAATTTCTACCTTGTGTTTGTTATTATAAACCTGTTACATTTGTTATGTTGTTCGGAATATGTTTAGATTTATAACGAATCTGCTGTCAAATCAAAACATTCGATGTGATTACATTTTTTTGGGTGTGTGTTTTGGATGAGGTTAAAAAAAAAGAAGAAACAAAAAGGTTTGGGGGAAAGGGGGGGGGGATCAGTTTTAAGGTTATCAGCTCGCCTATTCTCGCATGAGAAAGAAGCTATGAACCCGTCAAGTGTCTTAGATCTGGTCCAGGAAGCTGAGAGGCTCTGGTAGACCGTGAAGTTTATTTGTAAACACGTCGATTGTCGACATTTACGTGGTCAGTCACGATTCCCGTGCACAATGCTGCCCATAGTAACAAACTCAGTGAGAGTTAGTGTGGGTGTTGAAGTTTACTGTGTGATGTCGATGCGTGTGAGGGTGTGTGTACACTGTGTTGTTAGTGGTTTCACGGGGTAAATGGGTACATGTGCCCCTCGAAATGAAACAGGACATTTGAATCTTGTTATAGTTTTTTTTTTAAAAAAGATAATAATGCCTCAATTTTTATGCCCATCAATTTTTATTAACCCCCTTCCCTCTCCATTCCACCGCCTCTACCCCCTGACTGACCCAGTTAAAAGTGGCTTGACCCAGTCAGTTGCATTACGAGGTCAATTTACTGACATCTGTGCGTGTATACTGTATCGCAGGCGTTTCAGTCTGGGAACAGGACAAAATCCTCTACACCAATGGGATACTAGTTTACTGTAGTGACATAACATTTCTTTGCAATCGAGTATTTAGACTTGAAATGACCCCCCCCCCCCCTCACACACACACATCTCGACTGCTATCCAGAAGAATTACGAGTACCCAGACAACTAAAAGCACGACAAGTGACCACACAGCCTAGTGACCACCCAGACTAGTTACCATAAAGTCAAGTGACAACACGGACAACTGACCACAAAGACATGTGACAACACAGACAACTGACATCACAGTCAAGTGACAACGCGGACAACTGACCACAAAGACAGGTGAACTCATTGATAACTGACCACACAGACAGGTGAACTCATTGATAACTGACCAAACAGACAGGTGAACTCATTGATAACTGACCACACAGACAGGTGAACTCATTGATAACTGACCACACAGACAGGTGAACTCATTGATAACTGACCACACAGACAGGTGAACTCATTGATAACTGACCACAAAGACAGGTGAACTCATTGATAACTGACCACACAGACAGGTGAACTCATTGATAACTGACCACAAAGACAGGTGAACTCATTGATAACTGACCACACAGACAGGTGAACTCATTGATAACTGACCACACAAACAGGTGAACTCATTGATTACTGACCACACAGACAGGTGAACTCATTGATAACTGAGGGCACGGACAGGTGAACTCATTGATAACTGACCACACAGACAACTGAATACATAGACAAGTGAACATAGAGACAGATTCAAGAGGTAACAATGGCATGGGAGCCAGATGGTGAATGCGTGGTTGTGAGGGGGGTTTCCGAAGCGAAAAACTCCATATAGTAGTGACAACTCCATATAGTATTGATAACCCCACATAGTAGTGACAACCCTATACAGTACAGTAGTGATAAACCCCATATAGTAGTGACACTGTGCAATAGAAAATTCAAATTGCACGTTAATTTTTACGATTTTTAAAATTATATTCTATTTTTAAAAGGGAGCGCGAGCCATTTAAAACGTATGTGCAATCCACAATTGGCTTGTAAGCCATAGTTTGCCCACCCCTGGAATACATAGACCTCTTAACAATATAGTTTCATGCATCTAACTAAATGTGCTGCGCCCCAACCGAGAAGTTGCGCCGAGACCAAATTTGGCACCCTGGGGTTTCCACAGATGCCGGGATCGAACTCCTTCATTGGAATCAGAAAAGTCAAACCCGTGTAACTCTGAAACCCATTATAGTCATCAATAAATTACCATCGGATACCATCAAATACATTCGGATACCATCAAATACCATCGGATACCATCAAATACCATGTTGGCCCGGGAAAATTTTGTCCATTCAACCCCCCCCCCTTTTTTTTTTCCCCGGCCGCTACACAAACAAACATCAGTATGTAGTCGTGAATATTGCCCCCCCCCCCCCCCAATCGTGAGTATGGGCCAGCATAATTGGTGTAAATATATCCATTAAATAGTCGAATATAGGCAGATCAGTTTCTGTCACTATCTGTTATAATAATGAAGGAATTCTATTTCTCACTCATCGTTGACCTTAGAAACTATTGGCATATAGGGGAAATAAGTTAGAACCGTTTGTTGGAATGTTTGCCCGAAAATTAATTGTGGGAAATATTGCCAGCACACTAGAGATGAAAGTCGGACTGGTTCAAGTAATATGTCGGACTGGTTCAGGTAATATGTCGGACTGGTTCAAGTAATATGTCGGACTGGTTCAAGTAATATGTCGGACTGGTTCAGGTAATATGTCGGACTGGTTCAGGTAATATGTCGGACTGGTTCAGGTAATATGTCGAACTGGTTCAACTTATTTAAAAACCCTGATCCATGTCAACTGGCCCCGTGATGCAGTCTTTATTTAGAACCTATACCTTTTATAGATCAACCATTCTACTTTTATTGATTTGCCAATCTACTTTTATAGTTGAGCCGATATACTTTTATAGATGAGCTAATCTACTTTTATAGATGAGCCAATCTAATTTTATAGATGAGCCAATCTACTTTTATAGATGAGCTAATCTACTTTTATAGATGAGCCAATCTACTTTTATAGATGAGCTAATCTACTTTTATAGATGAGCCAATCTAATTTTATAGATGAGCCAATCTACTTTTATAAATGAGCTAATCTACTTTTATAGATGAGCCAATCTTCTTTTATAGATGAGCCAATCTACTTTTATAGATGAGCTAATCTACTTTTATAGATGAGCCAATCTAATTTTATAGATGAGCCAATCTACTTTTATAGATGAGCTAATCTACTTTTATAGATGAGCCAATCTACTTTTGTAGATGAGCCAATCTACTGAATCATCATCGCAAGGCTTCTTGACTGTGTAATGAATGTCTTATCAAGACTACCATTAGTAACCTGCTGTTATGAACAACTTCTCATATTTTTCAGACTTTTATTCAAGATGGCCAACGCTAAACTGAAGCTTTACTACTTTGATGGCCGCTGTCGTGGGGAGGTGGCCAGACTACTCCTCGCTGCTGCTGGGAAAGAGTACGAAGACGTCCGATTTGCCCAGGCGGACTGGCCTAAGTACAAGCCGCTGACCCCATACGGCAAAACACCGACCTTGGACGTCGACGGCGTCTGCTACGCCCAGAGCAACGCGATTTTTTCGTTTCTGGCCCGTGAGTTCGACTTCTACGGCAGCTCGAGTCTGGAGATGTTCAAAATCGACGAGATCGTCCAGCTGTTCAACGATTTCTTTAACCCGGCGGTGGACGCCATGTTTTACTCGGACAGCCCCGAGGCCAAGGAAGCCGGTTTGAAGAAGGTAAGAGAAGAGCTGGCCCCCAAGACGCTGGGCTTCCTGGAGGCCATTTTGAAGAAGAACGGCACAGGATACTTTGTCGGGAACAAGCTGAGTCTGGTGGACATCATCGTGCTGGACTCGACCACGGGCGGCACGATGTCCTCGATTCTGGACATTTCAAATTTCCCGCTGATTAAGAAAAACGTTGAGCTCGTGAAATCGAATGAGAAGATCGCAAAATACCTGGCCACAAGAAAGGAGACACAGTGGTAGACGAAATGCACCTCCTTTTGAAAGTTCTTTCGATGACATAATTTTAAAAAAATATTAGTTTATTAAAATGGCTTTACCAGTACTTTGATGCCATTGTTTAGCTTTATTTCCTTGTCAAAAAATAAATGTTTATTAAAAGTAATGGGTTTTGTTATATGACCTTGGGGTGTTCAAGGAATTGAACAACCTCATCGTCTGGGTAGGGGGAATAATTATATGGGTGCTAACCGTGAGCTTTGATACCTACTGCTGGCTAAAATGAAGTCAAGCAGTGAGCTAATAAATTTTACTTTTATTACATAGGATAAACCATAAATACATACTCAGTAAATCTACATACAAAGAAATGAATACACTTCTAACACTAACAGTATCTAAACGTCATACACGTCTAACACTAACAGTATCTAAACGTCATACACGTCTAACACTAACAGTATCTAAACGTCATACACGTCTAACACTAACAGTATCTAAACGTCATACACGTCTAACACTAACAGTATCTAAAAGTCATACACGTCTAACACTAACAGTATCTAAACGACACAGAATCGTAATGTAAAAAGTGCATGTACTACAACACCCCTACATTTCTGGAGCAAATATGACTGCGAAATAAGCACATGAAATCTGAAATATCTAATGGATGTCTTTGTCTAGTATTAAGCTATTACGAGACGATCATTTGTCTCTACTTTTCTCCTAACTGTAGGGGAATACAACTTTAAATGTAGGGGAATACAACTTTAAATGTAGGGGATATAACAGTAACAAGTATTCGATTAGCGTGGCTTAATGTAGTTCAGCATCGGCTCCAGGCACAGTGACCAGACACTAGAATGTGGAATGCTGACAAGGTCAGAGGTCAGTGGGGTAAATAAGCAAATCTGCATGACACTGTAACACAGTGGTTCTCAACCTTCCTAATCCCGCGACCCTTTAATAGAGTCCCTCATGCTGTGGCGACACCCACTGACAAAATTATTTTCGTTGCTACTTATTAACTGTTAGTATATGTGTTTTACGATGGTCTTAGGTGACCCATGGGAAAGGGTCATTCGACCCTCAAAGGGGTCTCGACCCACATGTTGAGAACCGCTGATGTAACAGGTTTTATTTTCATTTAATCTTTTTTTAAAAAGATATTTGAGAACTATTTACTTGAGTATTGAAATTTGTCATTGTTTTAACTGAGATGATGAAGATGTTATTTCAGCTGACAAGGATAATTAGATTTTCTTCATTTAAGTAGATAGTCCAAACTGAAGAAAAAATGCTTTTTGGGGTCATTTTTTCATAATTAAAAAAAAAAAATACTTCTGGCAGTGTTACACCAATAAAATTTATATGTCAGTAAAGTTTAAGTCTTTATCTGTCAAAATGTTATTTCTGTGTCTTAAGTGATCCGAATATCTCACTTGATACAACATAAATATTTTTTTGAATGAATTCCATATTTTACAAAATAGTTGTATACTTATTTAACATATTTTAGCAACCGTTTGAGAGCTATTGTTTTGAAGTTATTATCATCCACCCCAAGAATGCAAAGAATGAATGCACCCATCTCCCCATCATCGGACCACAAGAATGCAAAGAATGCAAGCACCCATCTCAACATCAGCGGACCACAAGAATGCAGAGAATGGATGCACCCATCTCACGATCAGAGGACCAAAGGAATGAAAAGAATAGATGCACCCATCTCACCATCAGCGGACTACAGGAATGCAGATAATGGATGTAACCATCCCACCATCAGCGGGCCACAAGAATGCAGAAAATAGATGCACCCATCCTACCATAATCGGACCCCGAGAGTGCAAAGAATGGATGTACCCATCTCACCATCAGGGGACCACAAGAGTGCAAAGAATGGATGCAACCATCTCACAATCAGCGGACCACAAGAATGCAGAGAATGGATGCACCCATCTCACCATCAGCGGACCACAAGAATTCAAAGAAAGGATGCACCCATCTCACCATCAGCGGACCACAAGAATGCAAAGAATGGATGCACCCATCTAACCATCAGCGGACAACGAAAATGCAGAGAATGTTTGCAACTATCTCAAAAACATTGGACCACAAGAATGCATGCATCCATCTCACCATCATCGGACCCCAAGAATGCATGCACCCATCTAACCATCATCGGACCCCAAGAATGCATGCACCCATCTTACCATCATCGGAGCCCAAGAATGCATGCACCCATCTTACCATCATCGGACCCCAAGAATGCATGCAACCATCTTACCATCATCGGACCCCAAGAATGCATGCACCCATCTTACCATCATCGGACCCCAAGAATGCATGCACCAATCTCACCATCATCGGACCACAAGAATGCAAAGAATGGATGCACCCATCTCACCATCAGCAGACCACAAAAAGACAAAGAATGCATGCACTCATCTCACCATCAGCAGACAACATGAAGACAAAGAATGGATGCACAAATCCCACCATCATCTGACCACAAGAAGGCAAAGAATGCATGCACCCACCTCACCATCATCGAACCACAAGAATGCAGAGAATGGATGCACACATCACACCATCATCGAATCCCGAGAATGCAAAGAACGGATGCACCCATCTCACCATCATCGAACCACAAGAATGCATGCACACATCTCACCATCATCGGGCCCAAAGAATGCATGCACCCATCTCACCATCATGGGACCTCAAGAATGCATGCACCAATCTCAATATCATCAAACCCCAAGAATGCAATAAATGCAAGCATCAATCTTACCGTCATAGGACTTCAAGAATGCATTCACCCATCTCAACATCATCGGACCACAAGAATGCAATAAATGCAAGCATCAATCTTACCGTCATCGGACTACAAAAATGCATGCACCCATCTCACCATCATAGGACCACAAGAATGCAAAGAATGGATGCACCCATCTCACAATCATCGGACCACAAGAATGCAAAGAATGCATGCACCCATCTCGCCATCATCGGACCCCAAAAATGCAACAAGTGCAACATCAATCTTACCGTCATCCGACTACAAGAATTATTGCTCCCATCTCACCATCAAGGGACAACAAGAATGCATGCACCCATCATACCATCATCAAATCCTAAGAATGCATGCACCCATCTCACCATAATCACACCCCAAGAATGCATGCACCAATCTCACCATCATCGAACCAGAAGAATGCAAAGAATGCATGCACCCATCTCGCCATCATCGGACCCCAAGAATGCAACAAGTGCAACATCAATCTTACCGTCATCGAACTACAAGAATTATTGCGCCCATCTCACCATCAAGGGACAACAAGAATGCATGCACCCATCTTACCATCATCGGACCCCAAGAATGCATGAACCCATCTCATCATCATTGAACTCCAAGAATGCATGCACCCATCCCACCATCATCGGGCCCGAAGAATGCATGCACCCATCTCACCATCATAGGACCACAAGAATGCAAAGAATGGATGCACCCATCTCATAATCATCGGACCACAAGAATGCAAAGAATGCATGCACCCATCTCGCCATCATCGGACCCCAAGAATGCAATAAATGCAAGCATCAATCTTACCGTCATCGGACTACAAGAATTATTGCGCCCATCTCACCATCAAAAGGATAACAAGAATGCATACACCCATCTCACCATCATCGGACCCCAAGAATGCATGCACCCATCTCAACATCATCACACAAGAATGCAATAAATGCAAGCAAATCTTACCGTCAACGGACAACACGAATGCATGCACCCATCTCACAATCATCGGACCACAAGAATGCAAAGAATGGATGCACCCATCTCACATCACCGGGCCCGAATAATGCATGCACCCATCTCACCATCATCGGACCACAAGAATGCAAGGAATGGATGCACCCACCTCACAATCATCGGATCACTAAAAATGCAAAGAATGCATGCACCCATCTCAGTATCATCGGACCCCAAGAATGCAATAAATGCAAGCATCAATCTTACCGTCATCGGATTACAAGAATGCATGTACCCATCTCACGATCATCTTACCCCAAGAATGCATGCACCCATCTCAACATCATCGGACCCAAAGAATGCAATAAATGCAAGCATCAATCTTGCCGTCATCGAAGTACAAGACTGCATGCACCCATCGTACCATCATCGGACCACAAGAATGCAAAGAATGGATGAACCCATCTCACAATCATCGGATTACAAGAATGCAAAGAATGCATGCACCCATCTCGCCATCATCGGATCCCAAGATGCAATAAATGCAAGCATCAATCTCACCATGTTTGGACCACAAGAATGCAAAGAATGCATGCACCCATCTCACCATCAGCGGACCACTAGAGGGCAATGAATGCTTGAACACAATTTATGCTTCGTCACTACCTAAGCTACATTACCTCACACCAAGTAACTACATCAAAGTCACGATGGCATGAATCAGCATCGCCTTAACCTTGGCTATTTTTAAAATCAGACTCTAAAATTCAGCCAAGATGCGCCCTGTCATGCAGCCTACGGCTTGGCTCATACTTTTATCTGCAGGCCCCAAACCCACCCCACCTCAAAATATTTTATAGATACCGGTATTGTTAGCCTATATTATCAGCCAGTCACACAACTGTAACCTCTATCATTGTTAGTCCTGTCAATCAACAGGTAATGACAACTTAAACAATGCTGACTGTGGTAGGGTTTGTCCAAAGCCGCCTCACGCGTCATTCAATAGAATTGGTGAAGGACAAATTATGGAAACAGAGGCAAGAGGATTATTTATTATTATTTTGTTCAACGTTAATATTTCCATAAAAGAGAAACCCTTGAATGACACCAGTCAGTAATAGCGTGGGGGACGAGGAGTGTGAACTTGACCCCAACCCCTCTGTCCTCTGACCTATGCTGCGGACGCCCTATAGTGTTCACCTTGTCCAAACTGCAGCAATATTTGTATGGACGCAGTTTTGTCATAGAGACAGACCATGCACCGCTGACATGGTTAAAATGCAACGAGCAAAGCAACGCAAGAGTGACGCGATGGGCTCTTGCAATGCAACCATATGACTTCCGCGTCGAGAACATAAAAGGAAAAGACGCAATCTGGGCAGATGCATTGCCTAGGCTGCCAGAAAAGAGTTGCTCATGTTGGGCAGATGCATTGTCTAGGCTGCCAGAAAAGAGTTGCTAATGTTGGGCAGATGCATTGTCTAGGCTGCCAGAAAAGAGTTGCTAATGTTGGGCAGATGCATTGTCTAGGCTGCCAGAAAAGAGTTGCTAATGTTGGGCAGATGCATTGTCTAGGCTGCCAGAAAAGAGTTGCTAATGTTGGGCAGATGCATTGTCTAGGCTGCCAGAAAAGAGTTGCTAATGTTGGGCAGATGCATTGTCTAGGCTGCCAGAAAAGAGTTGCTAATTTGTGGGAAAATTAGCTTAAGTGGGGGCGTGTGTCACAGGGCGACTGTTACTGGGGCGGTGGTGTCACTGGGTGAATGTTACTGGGGCGGTGGTGTCACTGGGTGAATGTTACTGGGGCGGGGGGTACAGGAGAGAGCTCCATTGTTAGGGTAACGTATATGTCACGAAGGACTGGGGCGGGGTACAAGACAGAGCTCCATTGTTAAGGTATCTTATAGGATGGACTTAACTTGCTGTAGTTTTGGGAAGGCAGTGATACTTTGGGGTTAACAACGGAAATTCCTAATTGACCTGAAATTAGAAGGCATTTATAATTTGGGTTAACGACGGAAATTCCTAATTGACTGGAAACGATAGGGGTCGGGAATGTGTTAAGAGAGAGCATTAACACTAACCACTCACAAACACCACCCACTCATTAACACCACCGATGTCCTTAAAATCTTACAATGAGGATAACTGACCCTTCCCCCTTTCTTCGAGCTATCCCCCTACGAAAATTTCTAGTTACGCCACTGCAAAATTACAAGGACCTGGTTATTTTGGAGCCTTATTATCTCGGTCCGTGCTCTGACCAGACACGGTCCACTTTGCTAAAAAGACACGTGCTGTATTGTATGAAGGTCACACTGCTTGTGCACATACGATAGTATGACAAGACCGTATTTGCACATACTTTGGTATAACAAATTATTATATCGCTTATATCCCAACAATTTAGGAGACTTTTAAGGGACCGCGTTCAAGCCGTACCATTCCCTTTATCTGAACACCGCGATAATCCTTCAGAACAGGTACTCGATAAATCAGCCCAATGTACTTGTATTCAGCGGTTCCCAAGCTAATGAGCTGGCGGCGTATCTTTCGGGGATAACGTAACCTTACGTCTGTGTAAGTATATCGGATTCGTCTCCGCCAAGAACTCCTCTATCACAGACATGTGTACCCCCAAACTCTTAAAATCGTACAAGATCGTAAAAAAAAAAATAGTTCTCTTAATAGTAAAAAAAATAAACATACACAACATATAATTTATACACCTCAAAATCGTACATTGTACTCCAAAATCATAAGCGTAAACAGGTCTGCTAACACTAAAGTGCCAGGCGCGAGGGTGCTGGCAGAGGTTATTTAAATCAAAGGAAATAAAGGGTGAAACTAAATAAAAAATGGAGCCGCTGGTCAAATAACATCAGTGCTTACTAGTAGCAGAGGACACGAATTGCGGAGTGTTTAGTTTATGCCCCATGTATGTGTATTTTGAAGGCTTTGTGGTTTCCATTCATTAGGGTCGGCAAGAGCGAGGCGTCGGAGACTCTAGCTATTCCACATGCCCCACTAGGCCGATCTATTTAGACGTCACACCGAAACCGCTACAGTGAAAACCCGCTGTACAAAAAATCGGATCTCGTTGATATCGGGGTCACATTGAGTGCTGGGTCGCGTTGTAGCGGGGTCGCGTTGTAGCTGGGTCATGTTGTAGCTGGGTCACGTTGTAGCTGGGTCACGATGTAGCTGGGTCACCTTGTAGCGGGGTCACGTTGTAGCTGGGACAAGTTGTAACTGTGTCACGTTGTAGCGGTGTCACGTTGTAGCGGGGTCACGTTGTAGCGTCAAGTGCAAATGAAGAAAATAAATTTCTGGAGCCATGCCACGAGCGCGTGACATCGTAAAATGCGTTGTATCCGACTATACGCTAAAGCTAGCGAGGCGCGTTATAGCGAGGCGTGTTATAAAGAGGCGTGTTATAGCGAGGCGTGTTATAAAGAGGCGTGTTATAGCGAGGCGTGTTATAAAGAGGCGTGTTATAGCGAGGCGTGTTATAAAGAGGCGTGTTATAGCGAGGCGTGTTATAGCGAGGCGTGTTATATCGAGGCGCGTTATAGCGAGGCCTGTTATAGCGAGGCGCATTATGGCGAGGTGCGTTATAGCTAGGCGGGTTATAGCGAGGCGCGTTCTAGCGTGTTCAGTGAGGCGTGTTATAGCGAGTTGCGTTATAGCGAGGCGTGTTATAGCGAGGTGCGTTATAGCGAGGCGTGTTATAGCGAGGTGCGTTATAGCGAGGCAGGTTATAGTGAGGCGCGTTATAGCGAGGCAGGTTACAGCGAGGCGCATAATGGCGAGGTGCGTTATAGCGAAGCGTGTTATAGCGAGGCGGATTATAGCGGGGCGTGTTCAGCGAGGCGTGTTATAGCGAGGCGGGTTATAGCGGGGCGTGTTCAGCGAGGCGTGTTATAGCGAGGCGTGTTATAGCGAGGCGTGTTATAGCGAGGCGTGTTATAGCGAGGCGCGTTATAGCAAGGCGTGTTATAGCGAGGCGTGTTATAGCGAGGCGTGTTATAGCGAGGCGTGTTATAGCGGGGATCCGCTGTGTTCACACGTAACAAAATAAAACAAAAAAATGTGCCTTGTTTACCGAAACCTGGATGTGCCCGTCAATAAAACATTTCCTTTTACCAGATTTCTCGATAAACGGACCCCTAGGTTGTCTCGCAATCTGGTGAGAGTGACTTTAGCCCGGGAGTCTGATCTAGCAACGCTCGCCAGTCGTTGTACTTTGGTTTCCGGCACCAGGAGAGAGGTCTTGCAGGAGTTTTTATGATCAAGACAAATGTAAGTGCTTCAAATATAATGTATCTTTTTGTTGTGTTAACTTGGACTCTTTGCTTTGCATCAACCGTGTGTCTGTTTAGATGTTGTCGGACTGTGTCGAAGTGTCTTTCTGAATGCCACGAGTTGTGGTATACACGTGGACACAGTGGCGGACATGATGTGTCGTGTTTTACCATCTCTCACGGCCACCTCCGCTGCCCCCCCCCTCCCTTTTTTTTTCTTGCCCGTATGTTATGATTTCAGTTGAAATGTTCAAACTGAACGGGATTCCTAATTCCCAATTATTCGTGAGGCATTCTTTAAGATTCCAAAAACTTGAACTTAAGGTCAACAAATTTACGGAAGGAATGTGTTGCAGGTTAAAGAGGGCGGCCCAATGTTGTTTTTTTCTTGCCTTTCTTTGTCTCTTCTATCAGTTGTATTTAAAGTCCTTTAAATGGAGACATTGCTTCCTAACAAATATAACATCCAATAACACATATAACATTTGTTATAGATCCATTTAACTGATCCGTTCATCCACTTGAAGTGGACGTACGATCAATAGAAGCCTGGGCCACACGTGTTTGCAGTGGCGTCACTAGAACGCTTCTCAGAGGGGGTCAGGGGGTGAGAGGGGTCAACGTTACTATAGGCATCTCTGGACCGCACCGATCACTTCAATTTGGGGGTTGTGGCCTAACGGAAAAAATTGAGCATCATTCTCTGGGTGTTCAATTATGACAAGGGTTTCATCTGTACGTCAAACAATAGCTCGTAGTTTTTGTCTATTTCAGACACACGAATGTATTGAAAGGTGTGTCTACTTCTTACACACTAAATGTACTTAATAGTGTGTCTATATAAGACACATCAACTGTGTATTGCTACCCACTATGTCAGCAGCTCTTAGCCTGTGGGTGGCGACCCCTTTGGGGGGTCGAACGACACTTTCACAGGCGTCGCCTAAGACCATCGGAAAACGCTTATACTCAATAGTTGTGAAGTGGCAACGAAAATAATTTTGTGGTCGGGTGTCGCCACAACACGAGGCTTTGGCCTGCCTCACTACTTCCTTCCACTCAGACCAAACTAATGCTTTTCTTCTCCATGCTTGGATTACCGGTTGTTGTAGATCTTTTACCACATCATCCATCCATCGGAGCCTAGGTCTGCCATTGAGCCGTTTTCCTCTGGGTCATTGGCAGCAACATTATGACTATTTGTTTTTTTCTTAATATCAACTTTATGTTTTTTTTACATAATCTTACAGACATTTAGAACATGGCCGACTCTGCACTGAAGCTCTACTACTTTGACGGCCGCGGTCGAGCTGAGGTGGCCCGGATTATCCTGGCGGCTGCTGGCAAAGAGTACGAAGACGTGCGCCTTTCCGACGAGGAGTGGTGCAAGTACAAGCCCCTGACCCCGTACGGGCAAGTGCCGGCACTGCAGGTCGATGACGTGGTATACGCCCAGAGTCTCGCCATCTTCTCGTTTTTGGCAAGTGAGTTCGGCTTCTACGGCAGCTCGAGTCTGGAGATCTTCAAGATCGACGAGATTGTCAACCTTCTCAACGACTTTGTCAACGCGTCAGCCGATGCGCTGTACCACACGGACGACCCGGCGCCAACACTTACTGGCTGGAAATTTGCAACTGCATCCAATCAGCTTCTGACAACGGGGATGCAAGAAACATGTACGAGGGCATCAAGAGGGCATTAGGTCAACATACCTCAAAAATAGCACCGCTAAAGTCCAAGACTGGTCAAATTATTCATAACCCAAACGAACAACTCCGGCGTTGGGTTGAGCATTATCCTGAGCTATACGCAACAGTGAATGTAGTCACTGAGACCGCTCTGAATAACATTCCAGCGTTGACAATAATGGAAGAACTAGATGAAGAGCCAACAATGCAGGAGCTCAAAAAAGCAATAGTTTACCTTGCTGTTTGGAAGGCACCAGGGATTGACGGCATTCCCCCGGAAGTCCTAAAAAATGGAAAAACAATACTAATTCAGCCCTTACATGAGCTCCTATGTCTGTGTTGGGAAAAAGGTCACATTCCACAGGACATGAGAGACGCTAACATCGTAACATTGTACAAAAATAAAGTGGACCGAAGTGATTGTAATAACTACCGAGGAATTTCTCTCCTTGGTTTACTTGGAAAGACCTTTGCCCGTGTTGCCTTAAAACGATTGCAGAGTCTGGCTAACCGCATCTATCCAGAGTCCCAGTGTGGCTTCCGGAGTGGGCGCTCAACTATAGACATGATATTCTCGTTACGCCAAATGCAGGAGAAGTGACGTGAACAGCATATGCCTCTTTATATCGCTTTCATAGATCTGACAAAGGCATTCGACTTGGTAAGTCGGAATGGCCTGTTCAGTATCTTACAAAGAATAGGTTGTCCCCCACGACTGCTCACAATCATACAATCCTTTCACAAAAACATGCACAGCACAGTCACATTCAATGGCGCTGTCTCTGAGGCATTCCCAGTCAGCAGCGGAGTAAAACAAGGTTGTGTACTGGCACCAACTCTCTTCTCCATTTTCTTCTCGATGCTCCTTCAATTTGCTTTCAAGGACTGTGAAGATGGAGTGTACATACATACCAGATCTGATGGTAGGCTGTTCAATATCGCTCGCCTTAGTGCAAAGACTAAAGTAAAAAGGGTACTAATTCGTGAACTACTGTTCGCTGACGATGCCGCCTTAACATCTCACACAGAAGAAGGTCTTCACATCGTCTATCACACGCTTGTAAAGAGTTTGGATTGTTAATTAGTCTACAGAAAACACATGTCATGATGCAAGAAGCGCCGTCCCCTCCAATTATAACTATTGAGGGCCATAATCTGTCGGTTGTTGAGCATTTCACATACCTTGGATCCAATATTTCCAGTTCTCTCTCCATTGATGAAGAGATAAACATCAGGATCGCAAAAGCAGCAGCAAATATGGCTAAAATGAATAAGCAGGTGTGGAATAATCTCAATCTAACTGAAAAAACAAAGCTAAGTGTCTATCAGGAATGCGTGCTTAGTACGCTCTTATATGGCAGTGAAGTGTGGACCACATATACCAGTCTCGAGCGGAAACTCAACAGCTTCCATCAACGATGTCTGCGTCGTATTCTACGCATCCGATGGCAGGACAAGGTGACTAACACAGAGGTCTTGGAACGTTCCAAAATGTGTAGCATATTCTCCGCTCTTAGCAAGAAGCGCCTTCGCTGGTTAGGCCATGTAAGGAGAATGGAGGAAGGCCGTATTCCAAAGATGATGTTGTATGGAGAGTTTGCAGTAGGGACAAGACGTATTGGACGACCTCGCATGAGATATATGGACGTTTGCAAAAAGAGCATGAAGGAAGCGAAATTTGAAGTCAACAAATGGGAGATCATTGCCGAACAACGTTCCAGCTGGCGAACGGCAGTGTACGAAGGAGTGAAAAGGCAGAAGATGTGCGGAACGAAGCCCTTGCAAGAAAAAGAACAGCACGGAAGGCCAAAATTAACCAGGAATCATCATTCTCCTGCGTGAAATGCAGACGAGATTGTCATTCCAGGATTGGCCAATTGAGCCACTCGTCGAAGTGTAGGATTACAATATAGCTACTCCATCATCTCGTGAAGACGGAATGATGCCATACATATTTTACAAATTTTCTGAATTTTTTTATTGCATTCTTTTAGAAATATACGGTAATTTCAAACATATTGTTTACATGCATTTATTTTATAATAAAAAATATCGTCCTTTAGCTATCAGTTTTTAAATTCGAGAATACTTCTTTGCGCACTGGACATTACATGTAGTAGATTTCTAATGGCCCATTTTATTGAGCTAGTGTCAAATTTTTCAATTTTCTTTCACAAGTCACAGCTCTCTTCCCCCCCCCCCCCCCCCATATTAATAGGATTGCAGGCTCCACTTTTAAGTTGGCTTGGCTATGCTCCGCTGTATCAGATGTAGGATGTGCCTTGCTAAGGGTAGGCTCTGCTTTGCAAAAAGTAGGATGTGCCCTGCAAGGATAGGATGTACCTGTCAAAGGGTAGGATCTGCCTGTCAAAGGATAGGATCTGACTGGCAAAGGTTAGGATGTGCCTGGCAAGGGATAATGTGTGTCTTGCAAAAGGGTAAGATGTGCCCTGCAAAGGGTATGATATGACCTGCAAAGGATAGGATGTGCATGGCAAAAGGTAGGATGTGCCTGGCAAAGGGAATGATGTGCCCTGCAAAGGGTAGGATGTGCCCTGCAAAGAGTAGGATGTGCCTGGCAAAGGGTAGGATGTGCCTGACAAAGGGTATGATGTGCCCTGCAAAGAGTAGGATCTGTCTGGCAAAGGGTAGGATGTGCCTGGCAAAGGGTATGATGGGCCCTGCAAAGGGTAGGATGTGTCTGGCAAAGGGTAGGATATGCCTGGCAAAGGGTAGAATGTGATCTGCAAAGGGTAGGATGTGCCTTGCAAAGAGTAGGATGTGTCTAGCAAAGGGTGGGATGTGTCTGGCAAAGGGTAGAATGTGCTCTGCAAAGGGTAGGATCAGCTCAGCAAAGAGTAGGATGTGTCTGGCAAAGGGTAGGATGTGCCTGGCAAAGGGTATGATGTGCCCTGCAGAGGGTAGGATGTGCCCTGCAAAGGGTATGATGTGCCTGCAAAGGTTAGGATGTGCCCTGCAAAGGGTAGGATGTGCCCGATGAAAGTGTAGGAAAGTACATCTTCATTTTCAGCACATAAATTATAGATACATTATCTTAGTAAGAAAACATTATTAAACTAAAAAAAATTCAACTACATAGAATTCCTAATAGATAGATCTCAAGCGTAAAATTCAACCACAATTTATACCATATAATCGAACTTTTAGCTGATCTTAAGTGTCTGTGATGAAATGGGTGGGGTGTGACCTCTAAATGATTATTATTTTTTTAAACAGTTTTACTAAAAAGCTTGTTTTAAAATTGTCATACAAATGAATACGAGAACCCATATAGTAATAGGAATAACAACAACTAGATCAAGATGTCTGTCGGTTTAATATATAAAGATAATTTGATCAAATAGATCGTTGTAAAACATATTTTTAGATGCTTATTATTTATCCAATTTTATGTTTCGCACATAAATATTGAGGTAAAACGCATTTGAATTTCGGAAATGAGTCCTTTAGAGACCAGCCCAGGGGACCTGCAAAACGGGGAGCCTTTTGATACCAGCCATGGGGACTTATCAAGCTTGGAGACTTTAAGATAAGATAGATAAGATTATTTTATTGCTCCAAACAAATGGAAATGTTTTTTGATTACATTGTATATTTTCAGCACATAAATAAAAATATTTGAACACAAATATCAATGGGAGCCAGAATGATCAATAAATTGTTCGTGGGCCCTTAATATATAGAAGAAGAAGGCGTCTAGCTGTACATTAAATTATTTCACTAGTGAAAAACAGCTATTCAGTGAATTCTCTGAGCCATATCATTAAGATTTGTGACTTCAGAGGGAGCACGCTGGTACATTCGTACAGATAGGGGAACAAAAAAATTTTTATGTCTTATAATCCTCGCCCTGGGCGAAAGAATTCGCCCCGAACGGACCGATCCTAAGTATCTGTGATAAAGAGGGTGGGATGTATCATCCAAAATGTGTTTAGTTTTATAATAACATCTTTCTTCAAACAGTTCTTCAATTGAAGGATGTTTAGTTTGTGTTATGTTCATAGCTTTCTTGATTAGTCGGGTTATTCGGTATTTAATATCAGACGATGAATTCCCATCAACCATGAGAACCTATCAAGTGGTGAGCCTGTGCAGCCATGGGAACCTATCAAGCGGGAAACCTGTGCAGCCATGAGGACCTATCAAGCAGGAAACCTGTGCAGCCATGGGGACCTATCAAGCAGGGAGCCCTTCACCCATGTGGATTCGACCTATCAAGCGGGGAGCCTGTGCAGCCATGGGGACCTATCAAGCGGGAAACCTGTGCAGCCATGAGGACCTATCAAGCGGGAAACCTGTGCAGCCAGGAGGACCTATCAAGCGGGAAGCCTGTGCAGCCATGAGGACCTATCAAGCGGGAAGCCTGTGCAGCCATGAGGACCTATCAAGCGGGAAGCCTGTGCAGCCATGAGGAACTATCAAGCGGGAAACCTGTACAGCCATGAGGACCTATCAAGCGGGAAGCCTGTGCAGCCATGAGGACCTATCAAGCGGGAAGCCTGTGCAGCCATGAGGACCTATCAAGCCGGGAAGCCTTTGCAGCCATGAGGACCTATCAAGCGGGAAACCTGTGCAGCAATGAGGACCTATCAAGCGGGAAGCCTGTGCAGCCATGATTGTTACTGTATGACAAATGTAACTGACCTGATTGTTACTGTATGACAAATGTAACTGACCTGATTGTTACTGTATGACAAATGTAACTGACCTGATTGTTACTGTATGACAAATGTAACTGACCTGATTGTTACTGTATGACAAATGTAACTGACCTGATTGTTACTGTATGAAACAGATACCACTGACCCACTGATTGTTACTATATCACATACCACTGACCCACTGACTGTTACTATAACACATACCGCTGACACACTGATTGCTGCTATAACAAATACCGCTGACCCACTGATTGTTACTGTAACACATACCACTGACCCACTGATTGCTACTATAACAAATACCACTGACTCACTGATTGTTGTACGATAACCAATACCACTTACCCCCTTACATATTGCACTATTACAAATACCACTTATGTTGTATTTCTTTAAACGAACAATATTGATTTAACTAGTGATCGTTTAGATTTGGTAATTTGAGGTCATGTTTACAGAGAACAAAATAGTTTACGGGTTGGAAAAAGAGGTCTAATATATAGCAGAAAAATAACTCTTAAAAATTTTAAGATTACGTAAACAGATAATTCATTTTAAAATACGGAATTGTGAAGTGTTTTCGCAATAGCCGGTGGAAATTGTCGCAAAGTTGCCTGCCATATTATCTCTATAACATCGTGTGATATTTTCTAGTCTTTGAATAAATAGTTGTCCAACGTTTTAAAAATAGTAACGCTATGAAGTTTTCCGGTCTGAGAAATGACAAACCCTATTACTATAACAGAAATTTGTAGAAACCGAATCCGCCTCCTCCTCCCCCAACCCCCACCCCACCCCCTTGCGTCTGCTATAAAAAGTCGCGAGTCGTCCTCCCCAACCGGTAAGCTACTTCCTCCTACTACAGCTGTGCTGTGCCCAGAGACGGAGACGAGGTTTAATTGAGTTCAGATTCACACTCACAAGATGTAAGTGAAATCTCTACCTTGTGTTTGTTATTATAAACCTGTTACATTTGTCATGTTGTTTCGGAATATGTTTAGATTTATAACGAATCTGCTGTCAAAAATTCGCTGTGATTACATTTTTTTGTGGGTGTGTGTTGTGGATAAGGTTAAAAAAAGAAACAAACAGGTGTGTGTGTGGGGGGGGGGGGCATCAGTGTTAAGGTTATCAGCTCGCCTATTCTCGCATGAGAAAGAAAGCTGTGAACCCGTCAAGAGTCTTCGATCTGGTCCAGGAAGCTGAGAGGCTCTGGTAGACCGTGAAGTTTATTTGTAAACACGTCGATTGTCGATATTTACGTGGTCAGTCACGATTCCCGTGTACAGTGCTGCATATAGTAAAAATATAATAATGCCTCAAATTTTTATGCCCATCAATTTTTATTAACCCCCTTCCCTCTCCATTCCACCGCCTCTACCCCCTGACTGACATTGATAACTGACCACACAGACAGGTGAACTCACTGATAACTGAGGGCACGGACAGGTGAACTCATTGATAACTGACCACACGGACAACTGAGTACAGACAACTGACATCACACTCAAGTGACAACGCGGACCACAAAGACAGGTGAACTCATTGATAACTGACCACACAGACAGGTGAACTCATTGATAACTGACCACAAAGACAGGTGAACTCATTGATAACTGACCACACAGACAGGTGAACTCATTGATAACTGACCACACAGACAGGTGAACTCATTGATAACTGACCACACATACAGGTGAACTCATTGATAACTGACCACACGGACGGATGAACTCATTGATAACTGACCACACGGACAGGTGAACTCATTGATAACTGACCACACGGACAACTGAATACATAACAGGTGAACATAGAGACAGATTCAAGAGGTAACAATGGCATGGGAGCCAGATGGTAAATGCGGGGTTGTGGGGGGGGGGTATCCGAAGCGAAAACTCCATATAGTAGTGACAACTCCATATAGTATTGATAACCCTATATAGTAGTGACAACCCTATACAGTACAGTAGTGACAAACCCCATATAGTAGTGACACTCTGCAAGAGAACATTCAAATTGCACGTTAATTTTTACGATTTTTAAAATTATATTCTATTTTTCAAAAGGGAGCTTGAGTCATTTAAAACGTATGTGCAATCCACAATTGGCTTGTAAGCCATAGTTTGCCCACCCCTGGAATACATAGACCTCTGAACAATATATTTTCATGCATCTAACTAAACATGTGCTGCGCCCCAACTGTAAGTTGCGCCGAGACAAAATTTGGCACCCCTGGGGTTTCCACAGATGCCGGATCGAACTCCTTCGTTGGAATCGGCAAAGTCAAACCTGTGTCAGCTCTGAAACCCTTCATTGTCATGAATAAATTACCATCGGATACCATCAAATACCATCGGATACCATCAATTACCATTTTGGCCCGAGAAAATTTTACCATTCACCCCCCCCCCCTTTACACAAACAAATATCAGTATGTAGTCGTGGATATTGCCCCCCCCCCCCCATTCGTGAGTATGGGCCACCATTATAGGTGTAAAAATATCCATTGAATAGTCGAATATAGGCAGACAAGTTTCTGTCACTATCTGTTTTAATAATGAAGGAATTCTATTTTTTGACCCATCGTTGTCCTTAGAACTATTGGCATGTATGGGAAATAAGTTTGAACCGGCTGTTGGGATGATTACCCGAAGATTAATTGTGGGTAATATTGCCAGCACACTAGAGATGAAATGACTGACTATATATATATATATTTCAAGTCATTGGCTTGCGCTGTGGAATTTTCCCTATTAAAATCTTTTTTTTGCACCAACTTACTATGTTGATTTATTTATGAAAGTTGCCTAATTTGTTGGACCGTTCAAATAATATGTCGGACTGGTTCAAGTAGTATGTCGGACTGGCTCAAGTAATAGGTCGGACTGGTTCAACTCATTTTAAAACCCTGAGCCATGTCAACTGGCCTCGTGAGGAAGAGGGGTATTCGGATGATGCAGTCTTTATTTAGAACATATACCTTTTATAGATCAACCAATCTACGTTTATCGACCCACCAAACTACTTTTATATATAAGCTAATCAATAGATGAGCCAATCTACTTTTATAGATGAGCCAATCTACTTTTATAGATGAGCCAATCTACTTTTATAGATGAGCCAATCTACTTTTAAAGATGAGCCAATCTACTTTTATAGATGAGCCAATCTACTGAATCATCATCGCAAGGCTTCTTGACTGTGTAATGAATGTCTTATCAAGACTACCATCAGTAACCTGCTGTTATGAACAATTGTCTTCTCATATTTTTCAGACATTTATTCAAGATGGCCAACGCTAAACTGAAGCTTTACTACTTTGATGGCCGCGGTCGTGGGGAGGTGGCCAGACTACTCCTCGCCGCCGCTGGGAAAGAGTACGAAGACGTCCGATTTTCCCAGGCGGACTGGCCTAAGTACAAATCGCTGACCCCTTACGGCGAAGCACCGGCCTTGGACGTCGACGGCGTCTGCTATGCCCAGAGCAACGCGATTTTTTCGTTTCTGGCCCGTGAGTTCGGCTTCTACGGCAGCTCGAGTCTGGAGATGTTCAAAATCGACGAGATCGTCCAGCTGTTCAACGATTTCTTTAACCCGGCGGTGGACGCCATGTTTCACTCGGACAGCCCCGAGGCCAAGGAAGCCGGTTTGAAGAAAGTAAGAGAAGAGCTGGCCCCCAAGACGCTGGGCTTCCTGGAGGCCATTTTGAAGAAGAACGGCACAGGATACTTTGTCGGGAACAAGCTGAGTCTGGTGGACATCATCGTGCTGGACTCGACCACGGGCGGCACGATGTCCTCGATTCTGGACATTTCAAATTTCCCGCTGATAAAGAAAAACGTTGAGCTCGTGAAATCGAATGAGAAGATCGCAAAATACCTGGCCACAAGAAAGGAGACACAGTGGTAGACCAAATGGAACCTCCCTTTGGAAGTTCTTTGGATGACATCATTTAAAAAAAATATTAGTTTATTAAAATGGCTTTACCAGTACTTTGATGCCATTGTTTTGCTTTATTTCCGTGTCAAAAAATAAATGTTTATTAAAAGTAATGGGTTTTGTTATATGACCTTGGGGTGTTCAAGGAATTGAACAACCTCATCGTCTGGGTAGGGGGAATAATTATAAGGGTGCTAACCGTGAGCTTTGAGACCTACTGCTGGCTAAAATGAAGTCAAGCAGTGAGCTAATAAATTTTGCTTTTATTACATAGGATAAACCATAAATACATACTCAGTAAATCTACATACAAAGAAATGAATACACTTCTAACACTAACAGTATCTAAACGTCATACACGTCTAACACTAACAGTATCTAAACGTCATACACGTCTAACACTCACAGTATCTAAAAGTCATACACGTCTAACACTAACAGTATCTAAACGTCACAGAATCGTAATGTAAAAAGTGCATGTACTACAACACCAAGGATGATTAGATTTTATTCATTTAAGTGATCAGAATATCTCACTTTAAACAACATAAATATTTTTTTTAATGAATTCCATATTTTACAAAATAGTTGTATAATTAATTAACATATTTTAGCAACCGTTTGAGAGCCAACGTTTTGGAGTTTTATCATCGGACCACAAGAATGCAAAGAATGAATGCACACATCTCACCATCATCGGACCACAAGAATGCAAAGAATGAATGCACACATCTCACCATCATCGGACCACAAGAATGGATGCACCCACCTCACCATCATCGGACTACAAGAATGGATGCACCCATCTCACCATCATCGGACCACAAGAATGCAAAGAATGAATGCACACATCTCACCATCATCGGACCACAAGAATGCAATAAATGCAAGCACCAATTTTACCATCATCGGACTACAAGAATGCATGCACCCATCTCACCATCATCGGACCCCGAGAATGCAAAGAATGCATGCACCCATCTCACCATCATCGGACCACAAGAATGCAATAAATGCAAGCACCAATTTTACCATCATCGGACTATAAAAATGCATGCACCCATCTCACCATCATCGGACCCCGAGAATGCAAAGAATGCATGCACCCATCTCACCATCATCGGACCACAAGAATGCAATAAATGCAAGCACCAATATTACCATCATCGGACCACACGAATGCATGCATCCATCTCATCATCATCGGACCATAAGTATAATATGCAAAGAATGGATGCACCCATCTTACCATCATCGGACCACAAGAATGCAAAGTATGGATGCACACATCTCACCATCATCGGACCACAAGAATGCAAAGAATGCATGCACCCATCTCACCATCATCGGAACACAAGAATGCAACGAATGCATGAACACAATTTATGCTTCGTCACTCCCTAAGCTAATTACCTCTCACTCCCTAAGCTACAAAACCTCTCACCCATCAACATCAAAGTCACGATGGCATGACTCAGCATCGCCTTCACCTTGGCTATTTTTAAAACCAGACTCCAATATTCAGTCAAGATGCGCCTTGTCATGCAGCCTACGGCTAGGCTCATACCTTTATTTGCAGGCCCCACCCCAAATATTTCATTTATGATACCGTTATTGTTAGCCTATATTATCAGCCAGTCACACAACTCTCACATCTATTATTGTTAGTCTATATTATCAGCCAGTCACACAACTGTCACATCTATTATTGTTAGTCCTGTCAATCAACGGGTAAAATGACAACGTAAACAATGCGGACCGTGGTAGGGTTTGTGCAATAGAATTGGTGAAGGACAAATGGAAACAGAGGCAAGGGAATTATATCACTTTCTTGTTCAATATTAATATTTCCTAGGAGAGAAATCCGCGAATGACACCAGTCAGTAATAGCGTGGGGGTGGAGGGGAGTATGAACTTGACCCCAGCCCCTCTGACCGATGCTGCGGACGCCCTAGCCTCGGTCAGTTACACGCAAACCCACGCTACTTTGCACCCGGGCAATGGAAATTAGTTTCGCCTTATCGCATGTCTGCTCCTTACTTTTTAATTCGTGACGTCAGGGGCACCGTTACTATTCCCTTAAACAGCGTACGTGGCGACCTTAAAAAAAATCAAGGCCATGGTATTCAGTTGAACAGGTTTATTACTCTCCACCAGCCCCACCCTAAAAAGCAAATGATGTTGAAAACGGGTCATGTGAAAGGGGTGTGTCCCGTTTGTGCGCATGTCTGAAGTGAGATACGTACCTCACGTGATATTCTGTTTCGTTAGAGGGGGGGGGGGGGGGAAGGGGGTATACATAAAAAGTTATTAACGAAAAACGAATTGGAGATTTTGCTGTGTCATCTCGGTATATTTAAAACAGTATTGTCAGGCCATTACATGATGGCCGAACTAAGCCAGTAGCGTAACTATAGAGTGTGGTGGGTGGCTGAACTGGGACAGCCAGTAGGGCGAAATTATAGAATATGATAGGTGTCTGAACTAAAATAGCCAGTAGAGTAGCTACAGAACATGATGACTGAACAAGTTAAGCGGGGCTCATTGGCTATTAAAGAGATCTTCCAAAGATGAAGTTAAGTAGCTAAGGCTACAAATAGTTTGACAAACAAAAAAAAAATTTGAAATCGTAATACATTTACATGTACATTTATTATATTGTTTTTTTTTTTAAATAACAAACTTTTCAAATCACTGTTAGCTGAAAAACTGTGTAAGCCGACGTGTGCCAGTAATACATTGGTGTAAGCCGACATGTGCCAGTAATACATTAGTGTAAGCAGATATGTGCCAGCAATACATCGGTGTAGGCAGACATGTGCCAGTAATACATTGGTGTAAGCAGACATGTGCCTGTAATACATTGGTGTAAGCCGACACGTGCCAGTAATACATTGATGTAAGCCGACAAGTGCCAGTAATATATTGGTGTAAGCAGACATGTGCCAGTAATACATTGGTGTAAGCAGACATATGCCTGTAATGCATTGGTGTAAGCCGACATGTGCCAGTAATACATTGGTGTAAGCAGACATGTGCCAACAATACATTGGTGTAAGCCGACATGTGCCAGTAATACACTGGTGTAAGCAGACATGTGCCAACAATACATTGGTGTAAGCCGACATGTGCCAGTAATACATTGGTGTAAGCAATCATGTGTCAGTAATACATTGGTGTAAGCAATCATGTGTCAGTAATGCACTGATAATAAATGCACCCCCCACCCCGCTTACTTTTACAATTCAGTGGCGTAGCTTGGGCTAGTGACACCTGGGGAGGGCCAATAATTTGTTCCCACCCCTTCCACGGGCCAAAAATATCGCTTCGAAAAACAAGTTTGCCCCGGGTGGATCGCCCCCTCGGCTCCCACCTTCCAACGCCCCTTATCTATGAGAATGAGATTCAATGAACTCACATTAATCCATATAGTCACATAATGGTGCTTTAAGTAAGTGGTTCCTCAAGGGGCTTTGCCTGGGCGCTGAGGTTACTAAGTGGTTCCTCAAGGGGCTTTGCCTGAGCGCTGAGGTTACTAAGTAGTTCCTCAAGGGGCTTTGCCTGGGCGCTGAGGTTACTAAGTGGTTCCTCAAGGGGCTTTGCCTGGGCGCTGAGGTTACCAAAGGTTTGAGGCGCGCTTTGATTAGAGATAGGGAAACTGTGATTACCATTATATGCGCCATTGTGACCAACATGAGGTTGGGGCGCTAGTGAAATATATCAGACAATATTTTTAATGAAAATTAAAATGTATTGTTTTAAGTTTAGACAAAATAATATTTTAAAGCGGTAAAGATTATATACTGTTTTGGCTGTTGGCATTAAAAGGAGTTGAGGATTGACATAATTCCCAGAGTTTCTGTAATTGCAATGCGTTTTATGTAACTTTCAACAGTGCAACAATAATGGAAGACGCGATACTTTTTGGGAACTGTACAACCGTAGTTAAAGCTGCGAGTAACAGTAATACTATCTAGAGAACTGTAGAAAAACGATAGTTTTTAAAGACGCCCTGGTCGTTTCAAAGACCATCGACCAGCGTATTTCGAAAAAATTTAAGAGAAACGTAAACCCCATAGATCGGAAACATCTGCTGAGCATGCTACTGACACAGAGGGACTGGAAGTTAAGTTATCCAACGGCAGAACAAGCTTCACGATATGCCATTGGACTCCGACAGTTTCTGTGTGGGCTACCAAACCAGCGTATGGTTTCACAAGCCGGCACTTGTGCCATTCCTCCAAGTGTGGAGAATAGGAGGAACCGTCCCTCGATCAGCTCATAAATCTGATAAACAATGTGTGTATTCCGGTACAGCAGGTAGCTTCAATAGATTAGAGACCTCTTGGTCAGGGAAAAAAAAGTGGCGTTAGGTAGAATTTATGGCTTTCATCAGCTCTCAGTGACATTAATTAATTTTTTTTATTGATATCTCCTCAATTCTCCACCGCTCGCTATGAGATAAGCAACACAAAGTGTGGGAAACCAGAAAAATGACAATTAGAAATAACGGACAATGCGACAAGAAACTTTCTTCAGCGAGCAAAGAAAAGTGAACAATAAACTAAGCCAAAATATGCAAACAGAGAGAGCGAGAGTGAAATGGTGGCGAGCAAACAGAGAGAGCGAGAGTCAAATGGTGGCGAAGGAAAATTTTAATAAAAAAAATAAGAAGAAGAGAGCAAATAATCTACAAAATGAATGGCTGCGCCAAGGATGGGCGGGGCAGTTATCAAGTAAACGATGATATGAAAATCATACCACGTGATGTCAAGTTCCCGAAATCGCGCATTTTATTCCCACCCTGTAATGGCTGGCGTGTTGTTGGGAGAAAAAACAGTGGACGCTACGGAACGTTTGTTGCGCCTCTGCGGTCACATTTATTGAAGCGGGACAATAAGAGATTTTGTTTTTCTAAATTAATATTGCGAAGGTGTTCGCTGGAGCTGTCGGGTGGTTGCCTTTCCTTTTCGCCAACTAAACACTTTTGGCAGCGTCTACCAATAAGTCCTTGCTAAAAAGTTCCTTCTAACGCAACGTGACGCGGCCCAAAACAATGTGGCACAGTCCAAAACAATGTGACACAGTCCAAAACAATGTGACACAGTCCATAACAATGTGACACAGTCCAAAACAACATAATTTATAAACTGTTCCGGAAGATTCTAAAAAAAATATCGACATATTTTCATCCTGGTTCCAATTTGTTTTTGTTTTATAAAGTTAAATGGTGTCAATGACTGCATTATATATATATATATATATAAATTGTTTTTGTTTTGTTAATTAAAATAGTGAGGACAATCCACATAATATTGATCATATCCTCAAAAATAATTCCCATAAATCCATCCACATATTTTCAACCATGTCCCAATAACATTAATCCAACCAGATTTCCCACCACACATCCGTCCCTGTCACCCGTACCAGTTCACCACCCCTACCAGTTCACCCCCCCTACCAGTTCACCACCCCTACAAGTTCACCCCCCCCCCCACTCACCTCGATGATGTCCAACTCCTCTGCACTCAGCAGACCCCGAACAATGATGAACCCGTCCAGGTCAAAGTCGGACTTCATCTGTGAGGTGACCTCCAGGTCGTTGCCGTCAAACAGGTACTCGTTCAATCCAGGCATATCTGATGGCCGCCAATGCTGAGTGGGTGGTCCTCAAACTGTCAGTGTTGGTGATGTTGAACTGCTAGAGGTTGGTGAATTAAGGAAGTCAGAATTGCACTTGTTTGCAGATAAAATATATATGGTCAAGCCATCCTATATACAATTCACCCCAGCCGTATAAACAAATCTAAAGTCATAGTGCAGTCATTGCAGGGCCACTCGTAATTTTGTCAGGTTAGTTACCGACCAAAGATTACAATTCACTGTATCACTCCCATGGTATAAATAAAATACCGAAGAAATAAGTAGTTATTCGCTCCACCCATTCCCCCAATCGTCTTCCCCAAAGACCGTCTTATTATAAAGCTTTGTGGACTTTGTGAACGAAGAAAGCTAGGGCAATAGGGGAAAAATGCAAAACTGGGCCCCTATAATTGTGGGCCACTGTAATCGTGGGCCCCTGTAATCGTTGGTCCCTGTAATCATGTGCCTCTCTAATCGTGGAATCTGTAATCGTGTGCCCCTCTAATCGTGGGTCCCTCTTATCATGGGCCCCTCTAATCATGGACCCCTATAATTGTGGACCCATCTAATCGTAGGCCCCTGTAATCGTTGGTCCCTTTAATCGTGGGTCCCTCTAATCGTGGGCCCCTGTAATCGTGGGCCCCTCTAATCATGGGCCCCTGTAATCGTGGTTCCTTTAAATTGTGGGTCCCTATAATCGTGGGCCCCTGTAATCCTGGGCTCCTCTAATCGTGGACCCCTGTAATCGTGGGTCCATCTAATCGTGGGTCCCTGTAATCGTGGGTCCCTGTAATCGTGGGTCCCTTTAATGGTGGACCCCTGTAATCGTGGGTCTCTCTAATCGTGGGTCCCTCTAATCGTGGACACCTGTAATCGGGGGGTCCCTTTAATCGTCGGTCCATCTAATCGTGGGTCCCTCTAATCGGGGGCTCCTGTAATCGTGGGACCCTGTAATCGTGGGACCCTGTATTCGTGGGTTCCTTTGACAAGGACTTTTCTTCTATCAAAAACAAGCAGCGCATTTGTGTACAATTGTTCATTAAATGTGAGTCCCCTGTAAACGATGGCTTTCTGATTAGAATTTGCTACGGTCAAATTGCAAAGCTCTCTATAGCTAAATATGAAACACATTTATTTCCCACTAGACTCACTTGTCAGTATCCAGTAGTAGACCAGTACGAAGCAGTCTGAAGCGGCGTAATTTGAGGACGTAGTACAAATGTGCTGTTAAGGTGTGTAGGACTAGAGAAGAAATCTCAGATTTGTACGTAGTGTGTCTCTCAGGTTTGCTCGTAATGCAGTGTGTCTCTCAGGGCCCCTGGTGTGTCTCGTGGATATGTCGGTCTGAAAATGTGTCACTTAGATGTGCAATGACGGGATATTGTCCTTGGTGCGACTATCAGCCGATGGCTCACAATCTTGCCCGAGGAAGGCCACAAACCCACGTCAGTGGAGATCTTTGGGACCGAGTTAGTGAGACCGGCGTCCTTGATGTGCACTTGACGTCATAAAGAGTTTGACAGAGTACTGATAAGACCATTGATTACAAGCGTGTTGCATGAAGATTGTTTCCTAATATTGAACAGATGTAAATTTCAGGAATGATTACAATAATTCCGATAAGGCTTTCCTCGTTTAACTAAAACATAACCATGAACACATTCCGACAACTCCCGCGACGTCCCTGGCGCCAAGCTGTATCATCCACATGAGGTTACCCTGGGTTACCCAGCGGCGTGGAGAGAGGCGATTTGCTGTATAGGGAACCAGCTTATAATCCTTAAAAAAAAAAAGTATAATCCCAGGCCTGGTAGATTTCGTCCCGCGAGGTCTACACCATAGTCACACTGTGACGGACGGATGCCAGCAGTACTTAAATATTTGGTGAAATTTTAAGAGCGTGGGTCCCAAAAACCGCCCTCTGATAAACATTTTAAGAATCGTTGAAACAAAAAAATTTTGTATCCCTTTTAAATGACATTTTTTTTATTTGTATTGATCATCAGGAGTTCATGAGTCATATTTTTTTACAAATAATAAATTAATGTTAGGAAGTTTTATGATTTTTTTACCTCATTTCTAGTTCCGAAAAAACAATTTGCTCAATTAGGACCCTTAGATTTTAGCAATAGGACCCTCCATCTCCCTCTAGAAATTATTTGGTTTTTTGTATTTTGTCAGATTGACAGTCATAAACTAATCCAATGTTCAGCGTTTTTTTAGACCGGGCCTGCACAACATACGGCCCGCGGGCCAAATGCAGCCAGCCAGCAACCACTTTTCGGCCTGCGAAGTAACGAAATATTCTTTTTTAATTATTATTTTCTTAATACATTTTTCGTACGTTTGATCGAATTTAAATAGTTGTATTGTTTTTTAAAGTTTAAAAAAAAAAGTTGTGTTAGGAGAGGGAAGGGTTGTTGTGTGTTTGTGTGTGTGTGTGGGGGGGGGGGGTGATGTTGTGAGAGGGTTGTTGTGTGGATGATTTTCGATACTTTATTAACTGAGAGACTTGACTGGACTTGACTGGACATTCTAACAGCCAATATTCTTGTCGGGCTTCTTGTAGCCGGCAGGACATTTGACCGGAGCTTTGACCAGTTAGGACAAACAGGACTCTAAAGTAGCCTCTATGAGAACATACATAGAGTAAAAGACATTAGAAAGTATTATCTATAGATGTCACCAATAATATATTACTAAAGCAATCCTAATGATCTTTTACAAATATTTTTATTTGAGGATTTTGCTTTGAAATATGGAGTTCAACAATTCTAGCCAATGACAACATCGGGGTCCACAATTTTATCAGCATGCATGAGTTGCAGAACTTGCTCGTAAAGGGAGATAACAAAAGGTCTTGGAATTTTCTCTAAGACCGGTTTAGCCCCGATCAGCAGCATGGCCTGATTGCTAGCGGTAAATCGGCTCCAATGTACCGTGTTATTTCCGACAGCAGTCGGCGTCGGGTTTCCGATCTTCACGAAATTCGCCCACATCGTCTGGATATGTTCACCGACCGTCTTATCCGAGACGGATCTGGAGGCGTCCGTCTGATCGAAGAACACGAACGGTCTCTCCCCAGCGTGTGCCACGCCCATCCACAGCGGGGTGGCCGTGTTGTTGGCCCTGTACTTGAATTCGTAGAAATAGTGGTGCGTCGTCCCGCCCGGTCTCTCTACGGTTTTCTCCAGTTCCAGGAGTTCGGCGCCGCCGTACGTCAGGTCCGCCAGGGCGGCGACCAGATTTCTTCGGATCGTCTTCGGGTCCGTCTCGTCAGCGAGGTACGCGTCCTCGACCAGTCGTTCTATGGCGTCATTGTTGACGAACGAGTTCTTGTGAAAATAGCGTTTGAAATAGCGCGTGAACTGCTCGCGGGTGATGCCGTCGTTGTTGCTGTCCTGGACGACGTACGCCCACTCGCCGGAGTTGAAGCCTCTCAAGGTGCTCACGTGGTTGTAGTTGCCGCTGGCTAGAATGTTCTTCGGGTAGTCGGGAAGAAAGCCGAAGGTAGTTTCTACTCTGGGTACAGCGATGAACAGTACATCGAAAGCGTGTTCCGTGTCGACGGATGCGTTCAGCAGGCGATCGGCTTCCACGCCTCGCAGGCAGTGGAGCAGTGCAGACGAGTGCGTGTTGGTGCAGCCGACTTTCGCCGCCACCGCCGCTGTGAAGTTTTTCACCTGGACCGTCGTCCCTGGTCTTTCTAGGCCGGACGCCACAAAACAGGATCCACTTTCCATAACGGCTTGTTTAAAAAGACCCTTTGACAACGGGGACAAGATGTGCAGGGAGGTACTGATAGCCCCGGCACTCGCTCCTGCAATGGTCACCTGAGTCGGGTCACCACCAAAGAAATGAATGTTCTTCTGCACCCATTTCAGCGCCAGGATCTGGTCCAGCAGTCCGTAATTTCCAGGCATGACGTCGTCTCCCGTGGACAGGAAACCAAACGGTCCGAGCCGATAGTTGATCGAGGCTACGACGATGCCGTGACGGGCTAGCGTTGACCCGTCACCGTCGCTGAACTGCGACCCGACGCGAAATCCACCGCCGTGGATCCACACGAGAACCGGGTGCGAGGCGTTGACGTCCGGAGAGAAGACGCTGAGATTTAAGCAGTCCTCGGATCGCGTGTACTGCGAGTTCTGTTGGGATGGACTCTGGGGGCAGATTGTACCTGGCGTCCGAGCGTCCCATATCCCGGACCATTCATGGGCAGCTGCTGGTGGTTCAAATCGTCTTTGTCCTGGGTGGTCAAAAAAAAAAAAAAGACATCACCTTTTAAAAAAAAAATCCTTTCAGCCCATCCCCTTCAAAAAAGCCTTCAAACGGTAGCAAACTAAAATTAACTTATTTTAAAGATAAATTTATGGTATTGAAAACCGTGTTGTGATTTTCGTTCAAATATATTATGCATTCTTAAAAAGGTTGTTCGAAACTACGCTAGCTCATTAATTAAAAAAAAAAAATTAACTCCAATCACTTTCACATTGAAGATTGAAGAGGAATTTAAACTCGGGGACTTACCTGTATAGGCTGTAGGGGTATTTAAGCTAATGAACTTATCTGTAGGAGGTTGGAGAGGAATTAAAGTACAAGAACTTACCTGTAGGAGGTTGGAGAGCAATTAAAGCACAATAACTTACCTGTAGGAGGCTGGGCGTATGGAATCCCATAGAATTTGTTGACGGCTCCACCCGAGCTGAAGGTGACACGCACACCTCGCAGTTGTTGCCCCTTGTCCATGGTGACGGTGACGTCATGGCTACTGCTCGGAGCTGATGCCGCCAAGCACAGGACACCAAACCCGTGGAGAGCAGCGAGGAGCAGCGTCCTTGCATCAGCCATTGTCTGTGTTGGTTTAAAGGTAACAGAATCAGGCGATCCTTATCTAGAGAACGTTTTATATAATAAGAACAAAACCCGTCGACAACACGCGACTACTCAATGATAAGTCTGTTTTTTTTTTATACTAAAGATTTGAAGTTAAACACTTTGCGGCTTCTCAAGATGTGAAATAAATTGAAGTTGAACACTTTCTGGCTTCTCAAGATGTGAAATAAATTGAAGTTAAACACTTTGCGGCTTCTCAAGCCGTGAAATAAATTGAAGTTAAACACTTTGCGGCTTCTCAAGATGTGAAATAAATTGAAGTTAAACACTTTGCGGCTTCTCAAGATGTGAAATAAATAGTAGCGACTGATAGTGTTAAATTTAAAAAAAAAAAAAATAATAAAAAAATAAAAAAAATGGGAAGATATACATTTAAAAAAAATAAAAAGCATGCAGTATAAAAGCCATGCGTGTTATGGATTGATGCCCGACAAACTGTGACTACATAGGCAACGCCCGGGGACAGTAGCCACGTCGCCATCACCGGGTACGCTTCTGCCAGCAGCTCGTTTCACGAACGTGCATTTGCAAAAGGTTATGTACAGGGAATGACTATATACATTTAAATATTGATCCAAAGGTTCACGAACATTTGAAACACGCAATATACTACAACACACACAGAAGCACACACAGAAGCACACACAGAAGCACACACAGAAGCACACACAGCAATACACATAGTAACATACATAGCAAGATACACAGAAAAACACAGCAATACACACAGCAGAACACATACACACCAACAAGTAGAGAAATAGAGACCAAAGTAGAGAAAGACAGACCAAAGTAGAGAAAGACAGACCAAAGTAGAGAAAGACAGACCAAAGTAGAGAAAGACAGACCAAAGTAGAGAAAGACAGACCAAAGTAGAGAAAGACAGACCAAAGTAGAGAAAGACAGACCAAAGTAGAGAAAGACAGACCAAAGTAGAGAAAGACAGACCAAAGTAGAGAAAGACAGACCAAAGTAGAGAAAGACAGACCAAAGTAGAGAAAGACAGACCAAAGTAGAGAAAGACAGACTAAAGTAGAGAAAGACAGACCAAAGTAGAGAAAGACAGACCAAAGTAGAGAAAGACAGACCAAAGTAGAGAAAGACAGACCAAAGTAGAGAAAGACAGACCAAAGTAGAGAAAGACAGACCAAAGTAGAGAAAAACAGACCAAAGTAGAGAAAGACAGACCAAAGTAGAGAAAGACAGACCAAAGTAGAGAAAGACAGACCAAAGTAGAGAAAGACAGACCAAAATAGAGAAAGACAGACCAAAGTAGAGAAAGACAGACCAAAGTAGAGAAAGACAGACCAAAGTAGAGAAAGACAGACCAAAGTAGAGAAAGACAGACCAAAGTAGAGAAAAACAGACCAAATTAGAGAAAGACAGACCAAAGTAGAGAAAGACAGACCAAAGTAGAGAAAGACAGACCAAAGTAGAGAAAGACAGACCAAAGTAGAGAAAGACAGACCAAAGTAGAGAAAGACAGACTAAAGTAGAGAAAGACAGACCAAAGTAGAGAAAGACAGACCAAAATAGAGAAAGACAGACCAAAGTAGAGAAAGACAGACCAAAGTAGAGAAAGACAGACCAAAGTAGAGAAAGACAGACCAAAGTAGAGAAAGACAGACCAAAGTAGAGAAAGACAGACCAAAGTAGATAAATAGAGACCTTCTTGACCTATGCCCAAATGAGAAGTGCTGCTGTGTGGTGGTGACGTATGAGTTTACGTCTTATCCTAGAAGAATAATCCCAGGTCTTGTGGATTTCGTCCTGCGAATTCTACACCATCGTCACCTTGTGACGGGCGGATGCCAGCAAAAAATTCTATCATAAAGAGATATTTTAACATTTCTAATTGTAGCAATCTCAGCAGGTAGATAATTGAAAAATAATATCATCTTTTTTTGCCCAGTAGCGTAAACAATGTACCATAGAATATCACCTTTTGTCTCCAGTAGAGTAAACAAAGTGCCAGAGAATCTCATCTTTTTCCTTCCAGCTGTATGTCATAGAATCTCATTGCTTGTCTCCATTAGCTGTTGTCAGTTCTACTTCTGATATAGACTATTTAATTTTAATTATATTTTATCATTAATTAACACATGGCACTGTGAACTTTTGGTCCCTAGGTGCTATACCATATGGCACTGTGAACTTTTGGTCCCTAGGCGCTATACCGTATAGCACTGTGAACTTTTGGTCCCTATAAGCAATAACATATAGCACTGTGAACTTTTGGTCCCTAGGAGCTATAACTTATGGCAAAAAGTATGCTAAAGGTAATCCGGACAGCACGTGACATAAAGACATGAACAGACATAGATATGACGTCACACGGACGACATGAACAGACAGATATGACATCTCATAGAGGAAAAGACATAGGTCTGACGTCACATGAAGAGATGTATACAGATTTTATGCTGCAAGGGTGATCTTGGCATCAAATTGTCGGAAGCTGTTCGAGATTTTGGTATAACAATTATCGTTATGCCTCATTTCATAGCAACACAAGGAACATACAAACATAATGTGGTCTACATACTTTCATAATTCTCTTCAAATTTTTTTTTTCTTTGCATTTTATTTTATTTTTAGAACCATATTCAGATACAAGTAACAACGCATTTGAAAAATATCGATTATTGAAGCTCGAGTAATCTCAGCCGATAACAGGATCTGTCGATACAACGTTGACCTCGTGCATAAGATGAAGGACCTGCTCATACAGGGGGATAACGAAGGGTCTCGGGACCTTCTCTAAAACCGGGTGAGCACCGATCAGCATCATGGCCTTATTAGTTGGTGTGAAACGGTCCCAGTGCGCAGCGCCGTTACCACTTCCTGCTGGGGTCGGGTTGCCGAATTTGACGAAGTTCGTCCACATCTTCTGAACTTCCGCGCCGACTGCCTTATCCGTGTTAGTCCGTGCTGTTGAGGCGGGGTCGAAGAACACGAACTGCCTCTCCGCGGCGTGGGCCACGCCCATCCACTGTGGGGTCGCCGTATTGTTTGCCCTGTAACTGAACTCGTAGAAGTAGTGCTGGGTCGTGAGACCTGCTTTCTCGGCGGTTTTTTCCAGCTCAAGCAGGGCGGCGCCACCGTAGGTTAAATCAGCCAAGGCGTTGACCAGGCTTTTCCGAATTTTCATGGGGTCCGTCTCGTTCACGAGGTAAGTCCTCTCCACGAGTCGCTCTATCGCGTCATCGTTTACAAACGAGCTCTTTCGAAAATATTCTCTAAAATACCGTGTGAATTCTTGCCTCGTGACCCCGTCGTTGGCAGCATCGCGAATAACGAAGGCCCACTCGCCCGTATTGAAACCCCTAAGTGTATCCACGTTGTTAAAATTACCGCCGGAGATCATATTCTTCGGATGATCGGGGAGGAAACCAAACTTTTTCTCCACTCTGGGGATGCCTATGAAGGATATGCCGAATTTCAGCTCGGCGGCGTCTGACGCATTCAGCAGACGACCAGCGTCCACCAGTTTAAGGCAGTGCAACAACGCCGACGAGTTCCCGTTCCCGCACCCGACGCTCGTGGCGATAGCTCTGGTGAAGTCTTTCACTTTAACCAAAGTCCCTGGCTTTTCACAGGCGGACGAAGAAAGGGACGACCCGCTCTCCATGATTGCCCGGTGGAACAAACCTTTCGACAGCGGAGAAAGAATTTGGAAAGCGACACTGTGGCCCCCGGCGCTCTCCCCGGCGATGGTGACCTGAGCGGGGTCTCCACCAAAGAAATGGATGTACTTGCGAACCCACTTCAACGCCATGACCTGGTCCAGCATGCCGTAGTTTCCCGGCATGACGTCATCGCCGGTGGACAAGAAGCCGAAGGGCGAGAGGCGATAGTTTATCGCGACGACGACCAGACCGAATCGAGTGAGCGTCGCCCCATTGCCGTCACCGTACTGCGAGCCCTCGTGGAAGCCGCCACCGTGGATCCAGACGAGCACGGGGTGGGATGTGTTCAGGTTCGGGGAAAACACGCTCAGGTTCAAACAGTCTTCTGACCGAGTGTGCTCCGTGTGTGCTCGTGGCTTCTGGTGACAGATTGTGCCGGGGGTCTTTGCGTCCTTGACCCCTGTCCATTCCAGGGCAGTAACGGGAGGTTCAAACCGCAATTGTCCTGGAGTATAACAGAAGTGAATGCATCAAATGAAAGGTGGACAAAAGGATTGGACGAACACATAAATTCGTGTCATGTATTTTTGCAAGTGAGATGCGAAATAACGAAATCATTTTAAGTCTTGTTAAGGCAAACTTATAAATTTCGGGAAAACGTACCAAATCATACCAAATAATGATATTGCAATAATGATATCACAAAATCTGACAAGAAGTTGTGAGGAGTAAAAAAAAAAAATTGTTGTTTTAAATTTACTGTTTTTGAAAATGGCCACAGCGTCTTGTGTCACGTGAGCGTGGCTTAGGGAAGTGAACTAGGAAAGATAGCTGGGGTGGATTCACATTGGTTAATTCAGATTCTCGCCATTTTTATAATGTAAAATGTTATCAAAAATTGCATTTCCTTGAACGACTATTTAAATTTTTAAGAAAGCCAAATCATTTCAATGATTTATTTACTTACTAAAAACCAACAGCAAGAATCTTAGATCTAAAGAACATAAACCATATATCTATAGAACATAAATGATAGATCTATAGAAATATAATTTATAGATATTTAGAAACAAAATTATAGATCTATAGACCATAAGCTATATATCACAGATCTCTTGATCTATTGAACAAAAATCATAGATATATGCACCTACCGGTTGGTGGTTTAGCGTATGGGATAGCGTAGAATTTGTTGACAGCCTCTCCTGTACTTAGATTTACCTTTACGCCTCGTAGTTGCTGCCCCTTGTCAAGAGTTACTAACACGTCATGGGTGTTGCTAGGGACGCTGGCAGCGGTCGCCAAATTCAGGAAACCCAAACAGGCAAGGGCCAGATACACGTTAGATGTCGAAGTTGACATTTTAAGTTAATCACTGGAATTAATTTAGCAAAACTGTTTATTAATTTACATAAATTAGAACTTGTTACATCTTTGAACGCCAGCGGCCGTCTGGGGAAGAAAACAAACAACCCAACTAGAAACTATTTCAGAGTTCGATTCAAGTTCAAATTCAAGTGTTTAAATTTAAACTAAGGCCACATGGATGTTTCCCAAACAGATAAGCCAATCTTGGCTTTGCATGTCAAGAGAGACCACTTATATTTCAAATAGCGTTATGTGCATTGTACTAATACGAGAGCCACTTAAAGTTATATTTTCATCGAGCTGATACCAAGTAGACAATAACACAGAGGCGTTGTAAGGGTGTTTGGCGCCCCGGGGCCAAGATTCATTTTAAAGAGCCCCCCTTCCTTTTTTCAACTCTTAAATCCATTATTTTCATCAATGAAATAATATCAAAGCACATTTTTGCCCCCCTAACTAGTCTGGCGCCCAGCCCCTCCCCCCCCCTAGCCACTCCTCTGTTCAATAGCAGACGAATTTGATATATATTTCGCGTTTTTGTTTTGTTTTTTTGTTTTGTTTTTTTTTTGTGCCACTGAGCTGGGACTCACGATGGGGAGCATAAGAAGTGTCAATATAAGTCAATCTTCATTACATTCTTTTTAAATTTGAATTGTCATAAATTCTAAAATTGATCTCAATTATTACAGCACACTTCGTGGGTAAGTTTTTCTTAAATATTTCTTAAACACTTCGTTAAAAAAAAAGTGCGGACAAAAGAATCACAGGTTAGGCTAAACCCGAATGAAGAAAACCTAACGAAATAACACAACACAGCATAACGTGTCGACCAAAAAAAAAAATTAAAATTAAAAGTACACATTTAACAAAATAACGTACCTAAACTTTTTATGGTCAGGGCCGGCGAAAATGGGGGTGGGTGGTGTGACGGGGGGGCCTCACAGCCCTTGCGCCAATTTTCATGAAAAAAATGTGTATTATAATATAGGCCTGTATTTTATACTTTTGCTTGACACGGCTCCGAGTACGATTATATTTTTGTTGTGTCCCCCCCCCTTCCCCCCTTTAATATTCCATACAAGTAACTATTCTGAAATGGGTCATCCCACCTTGACAATGTGATTCACACGTGAGGCTGGTCTAGAAACTAAGGGGAAGTAATCGTTCATGGACATTGCCCATAGACATAGAAGCTCTGTGACATTGCCACACTTTATTTTTAAGTTGAAACACGGCCTTATACAATTCTTGTTTCCCTTGTTTAAAAAAAAAACACCAGTGTATCACTGTAAATGAATACACTATACTATGATGAAAGGTCGTGTTCTTTGTTAATTTTATCTGACTCCATGTTCCTGGACTCATTCTTAAGTTTAGATTCTACATGTTAAAAAAGGGATAATGAAACATTAGGTATGAAGTATTTGGAAAAAGAAAAAGTGGTGGGGGGGGGAGAAGAAATCCAGTGGATGGGAGCTGTGCAAAATTTATCCCTTTATCCAAGCCACATGTGGTTGCCACTTTTGGCCAGACAAAGAAATATTTGACTATTGCCCTAGAAATAGTATTTGATTGTGTCACCTTGCAGCAGATGGCCATCATTACCTCACCGCGGTGAATCAACCGTAGAGGTGGAAAGTAGTATAATTAGAATGAAGAAGAGTAAAACAAAAGAAGAGCCAGACAGAAGAAGAATCTGACAAAATATTGGGCAGCAAACTTTAAGTGGGAAAGCTACAAACTAAATGACAGGCAGCTGCCAGCTAAATGACGGCAGCTGCCAACTAAATGACAGGCAGCTGTTAACTAAATGACAGGCGTGCATCCATTCTAAGGGGAGGAAAAATAAACATTGTAACAAATACACTTCTGTTTACCAGTATTTATTTCCTTAAGAAAGGATCTCACAAATGCATTGACACCTTGCAACAAACATGGTTGGTGCAAACATGGTTGGTGCAAACATCACTGAAGCAACCAGCTCGTGGCTCTGTTTACAATAGTTTTTTTAAGTTTAAATGATTACAGAACAATGCAAATAATGTTTTCAAGTCTGATCATCATTAAAACAGACATCCTGCCTTGGACAAATACTGAAGGTTGGTGAAATAAATGAATAAGACTTGAGTAAATCTGGCCGTATATAAACAAATGACATATAATAAGTGACAAATATAAATGTTGAATATTTTCATATTTAATTTCATCACTGCCTGCTTGCCACATACTTCTTAATTCCGTCAATCTCGCCAACAGTCTCCACAAGTTTTTGCACCAGTGGGAAATCTTTAAGTCTGTCCTCCACCGCGGGCTTGAGAAATCCTGTGCTAATGTCATAGATGATAAGATCGGCCAGCGTTACTCTGTCTCCAACAACAAACCCAGTCCCATTGTCTTTCAGCATTTTCTCAAAGTAGCCGAGAAACCTAGGGCCGACCTCTTTCTTGACCTCTTGCAGAATTTCCTCCTTCTTAACTGGGTCTTGCTCACGGAAACTCCTGGCAAACGACTGAATTAAGTCTTCTGTCAGGTTGCCAACAATGTCAATCTTCAGCCCTTCCAAGTTGTTCTTGCCGTAGAAGTTAAATTCCTTGGCTAAGTAAGAGGCCAGGGCGGCTGTCTGAGCATACTTTACACCATCAATTTCCACGACAGGAACCTGGCCAAACGGGGTGCTTGGTTTGAATTCTGGCCATTTGTCTCTTGCCAGGCGGACATCTTCAAACTCTCTTCCGGCTGCATTTAGAATGAGTCTGAGAATTTCAGCACGACCAGTCAGGTCAAAATAGATTACCTTAATGCTCTTTGAATCTGCCATTCTGAAAACAAAACCAAAAAAAATGTTTACCTTTCTTAAGTTTTTTTTGACAGTATCATTCAAAGTGGGTAAATTTACATGAAATACATTTAGAGGGTCTGGGTGTCTTGTGATTCTGAAACTTCCACGGATAACCACACCATGGTCTCCTTTTAAGATGGACGGGTGTCATTTATAAATATTCAGAAAGCTTGGTTTTCAACAGGTCGAAATTGCTTTTTATTAAATGTATTTCCTTTAAAAAAATCTCAACTAGAATAAGTTCTTAGTAATGTATAACAAACCGTTATTAATGCAGGTTATAAATCAAAAGCTTGTTTTTAATGGTCTCAAATATAGTTTCATATTATGCTGTTAATTAAATTCTTTTTACAAGCTGAATGGCTAATTAATGATTTAATAATATATTCGTTAGTGGTGGGAAAAAAATTGGGGTAGGATTGTCCAAGGTTGGGGGGGGGGGGGGGGGGGGGTATAAATAGTAAAAAAAAAAAAAAAAAATGAGCTTCCATACAATCTGTGGATTGTTATTTTGTTATGGGCTTAGCTGAAGCCTAAAATTATAACTGAATTTAAATGATATATTTTCATCACTGGCTGCAGTAAGCTTTCAGTAAATTAATATCAGTGGCAGGAAATCACTGGACTAGAGGGACAAAGCAAATGCCCCCACCCCTACCCCGGGCCTAAACCCCCTGGTCATTTAAACTTTTGAGTTGAATTTCCATGTGATATCAAAACCTCAAAATAATAAGGAATAAAATGCTACTAGTCAAAAAAAGGAGGGAAAAAAAAAACAGTTTTGTAGAAAGTTCTATACATTTTAATGGGTTTTTTAAAACTGGTCATTTTTTTAAATAGTATAAGAATGGCATAATTATGTTATTAAGACATGAGATATTTACAAAATACACCATACATTTAATTCCAATGTTTGATTTTATATGTGGGAAATCTTATAAATATAAAGTATTCATTTCTCAATACTCAGTTGATTGGAAAGTTTATTTGGAATTTCACAATGCTATAGCATTTTTCAGATCAATTACATATTACCTCTTGGATCTGCTGTCACAATAATTTTGATGCCAAATCCATATAATTTATTTTAAAATTGACCATTTAAAAAAATTATTAAAATTTGGAAAACTAGAAACGCAAAAAATTGTTATTGACATGATAAATAAAATGCTAGCTCATAAAATCATTTTTTTCCTTATGTTCTCTATTGGGGGGTGGGGGGGGGGGGCACTCCAGGGCACATTTGACTTACTGCAAGGGGGCACTTCCCCCGTAGGGATGCCTGAAAGTAACAATGGCTACCAGGTTCACATCTTCTGTAACATT